>JAOUZG010048650.1:2254443-2330970 GCA_026289955.1 Argiope argentata | reverse complement strand
CGTAAGAACAGTAAAACACAACTTTCAGTAAATACACAGTCTAATTCAAAATAAATAAATTCGTAATAATTCACACATTTTCATCAATTGAAGCATGCCTTGTCGAACTAATTTGAAAATATCAAGAATTTTGTGGATCTTTAAAGACACGATTGGAATTCTTACGCTGAATATCACAGACAGTGTTCACCCAGTGGTAAAGCCTTGACTTAAGAGCGGAAGAGTTACACGATCTCACTAACGATTCGTTATGTATCTGAATCTAAATCTGAAACCGTGACCCCCTCTCCCCTGTTGGTATAGTGCTGGAGATTGCAGAGGGAAATACCATCCTATTAATCTGACAGAGGTTAAAAATACTAAGTCATTCTAAAGTAACTTTATAGTTGCTTTCAAACGGGACGTTAATATAACTAAACAAAATATATCATCTCAATATATGTAAAATGTTGGATGCTTTCTTTTTGCAATCGACAGTTTAAGTTACTAATGTTAACACCCATCTACAGTGCTTCCTAACCCATCTACCCATCTACAGTGTTTTCTAGCTCATCCTATTGATTTCCATCCGTTCTGACTTATGTAATTTCGTCGTGGGTTTGAGTTTCTTGCCTTTCCTATCAGTTTATAGGATAAGTCTTTAGCTATTTGATACGCTCATCAGCATTCAAAATATATCTATAAATATTTCATAATGATGAAGCTGCGAAGAATATTTTCAAATTAGAGATTATAATTAAAGAACCACAACATTACCTTAATAACATGTAACCTTATGTCGAATATAAAATAAACTCTTAAAAACTTATAATATGCTAGTGATGAAGCCACCTTCTATTACTATTGTGTATAGTAAGATAGATCTTTTGTGCCCAGTAAGATACACAAGAGATCTATCTTACAATACTATACACGGTCAACTTGCTATTCTGTATAGTAAAATAAATCTAAGATATCCAGTAAAAGATTGTGCTCACCGGACTGTAGTTGCCGATTACATCTCCATTTTTCAGATTCAGATGCAAAACATAGTCCCTCATTAATCCAAGAAATGCCTAACAAACAAAATAAATATTGAGTAGAAAACTGTAATAATAACCCTATTTTTATGTAAATACTATAAAAAATCATTAAAAATGTACTTACTAGATTTTATAAATTAGAAAATGATTAAGAGTAACGAATGTTTAGACTTTTATTTTCAGAGTCCAGTACACAGAAATTTTGTGAAATGAAGGAAAGAAAATTAAAATTTCATTCTGGCACTTTTTCTTTGACCGTTTGAAACTAAAATTTTGCTTAAGACTATAACTATAATAATGAAATGACGCATACATTTTAATTAATTTAATTTGCATTTTTGAACTATTACATTTGTATACGTTATGATGTATATTCCGACAGAATATCATCCATATGACGGATTTTATTTAAAAGTTTAATAAAACTCAACACAATATATATTAAAAATTTCATGCATACAAATCCTTTCATTTTAATTTATCACGTTTATTCTCATATAAAAGTACAGATAGACAGACGGTCAATCTTTTGGTAGTATTTACTGAGAATTTGAAACAAATCTTTAGATGATAAAATTACATATAAAATTTTATTTTTTTAAAAACAGCATTATTGAATTATCGTGCTTACTTGCATGAGAATGTACGGACGGTTAATGTCTTGAAGGATTTTGTTCAAAAGTTGATGCGGATCTAAATCTATACATCAAATTATCTTCTATTCTGCGATGTTCTGAAGTTATCCTTTCTTACTCTACTCGAACAGCAGCCAGAGTGATTCTTCTCGATAGAATTTGTATAGACCAGATTATATTAGAATTATTGTATCTACAAGCAGGCTTAATTTTTTAAAAAATGTGTTTTTCGGATTCATGGTTATCTGAAGATCTTGAGCTCTATTTTTTACTATTAAAATATTTTCTTTACGTAGTTTTTCTTTCGAGAAAGATAAAAAGGCCTAAGTCCTAATTCGAATAAGTTACAATTTTTTTCTGAAACGAAACAACCACGCAAAAAGAACCACTGTAACTCATTAACAATGAAAAATAATTTGATTAGATATATTTTCCTTAAATGACATAAAGTGTACTAATGTAAAGCTTTGAGTTATGAGAAAAACACATTTATTAAAAAAAAAGACATGATTTTTTTAAATACAATATAAATTTTATGATTATGTATCTGAAAATAGAATATTTGCCTTGAACTTTTTATTCTTTGAATATCTATTTTATTCTTCTTTCGTCTATTAATTTTGACGAATATAGCACATTAAAAGCAGCTGAAAATGTTTTATTTCAATTTACAGATAAAGTTCAGCAATTTAAAATTATCTCTTTAAAAAAGCTTTACCCACCACTTGTGGATGCACGACCCCTTTCGGAATGCCGGTCGTACCGGACGTGAAGTTGATGATGGCAGGATGGCAGGGGGAAAGTGGCTCGAAAACCATACCAGGCACGGAACCATCGAGTAACCTTCCACTCTCCAAAAAATCTTCTAACAAAATTCTGAAAAAGGGATTTCATTTGTAAAATATATTACGAAATAAATGTAAATACAAAAAATCTTTGAAATTTGAGAAATTAATTAATTAAATGGACTTTACAAAAATCCCCATATTTTTAACTCCTAAGAAATACAAAAAGCTTTGCCATGGAAGAAATTTGGAATGCAAGACGATGGAACAAAAGAATGGACCTTGCATTTGTGTTTAACAAATAAAAGCAAATAATATAAAAAAATTAAGTCAATTCATACTTAGGCCAATAAAGAAAATTGTTATTTTAGTTAGTTTCTATTATTATTTTTCCAAGAGTTGAAATCGTTTTCTTCATCGTCAAGCGAAAAACACTGAAATCCTCGCATTTCACCGATAGATCTACTGCCTGTTGATTTCAATTTTCATTATAAACTGCTGAAACTCTATTTAAAGTATTAAAAGTGAATTAAATTTAATTAAGGAATTAATATTAAAAATGCATCAATATCAAGTGTAATCCAATACAAGTTTTAAGAAATGTATTTGAACTCACGTGGATGAATAAAAATATTTTGTGAGAGATTGCAAATTTGAGCAAGATATATAAATGTATGTAGGGAAAATTAGAAATAATAGTAGAAATTAAATGATCTCACTTCATACGCATTTGACCAGTTTTTTTTTACTATTTAAGAAAGGAGAAATTGCATGCAATCTCAGAAAAATCTGTAAAATTTAAGAAGAGAAATATCAATCGAAACAAATCAACACGTATCAGTATAGTTTGATTTCATTAATATATTTTCCAAAAGTCTGATGTTAATGACAAGTATAAATTTAATAATTTTCTGCTGATTTTTTTAAAAATTTCTGTAATTATGCAAAGCATAAAAGCTAAAGAACGGAATAAATGATACCAGTAGTTTTGAAGCGAATGGAATTAAGTATCCAAGTATTCATAAAAACATACCAGCACGTTTTGTAAAACAGATATTTATAAAAGACTTTACTTTACTGTTGTTATCAGAAGTGATTTTTCAGGTTTTAATTTTTTAAAAACATAATGTTATTATGAGCTTTACACTCTCTTCCTGATGAGCTAGCGTTTTGAAATCTCGATCACTTTTATATTCTCGAGTACACTGTTAATATATACAGAAGTTGGGTTTAGAAAACAGTTATAAATTTCATTGTATTTATAACTGCTAATTATTAATTAAAAATTAAATATAAATTTATTTATTTTTTGTTTTTCTAATAAAAGTATGTGGTTTTTAAATTCATATCACTACAGCAATTCTTATATAAGACTGTAACGACTTGGAATTTTCATCTTTCAAAAAGGAAGGACCTTTTCTGGGAAATGAATTCTGCCTTGAATTAAACTTCATTCTTTATAAGTAATGACAGATTATCAGACAATTCTTATTGCTTCCTTTTTAATAATTTTGAATTGAGTTTATCAAAAAATTATTACTCAAAAGACAATATTTCTAAGACTATGTTTTTGCTGATTTCCTTTAAAATAGTATTTCTAAATTTCTAATAATGAATGTAATTGAGCTTTTAAGAAAAAAAAATATGTTTGAAACTGTAAAATTTCTTGAATTAAGTTTTGACTAAAGCACTTACGATTTTGGAATGCTGGAAAAATTTCGCTGACGTGGATTTTCCTTCTGAAGCACAATAATAACTTTCTCCAAATTTCGAAGGCCTGAAAATAAAACTTTCGGCTTACAAAAATATACGAAATTTGATACAAAATTGCATTTTGATTTGGTATTATTATCATCAATGAATTCTATTTTATACATGCATACAACAAGAGAAAGATTAAGTTTTTTAAAATAGAATACAATATTAATAAAAAAAGTAAAAACATAAACACAGAATGATAAAATTATACTGAATTCTTTAAGGCAGTATATTTCGTAATTTATAATTCAGAATCCTGTAGTAAAACAATTTTATTTCGAAGCCTGTAAAAATAAATTATTAAATGATATTTTTTGAATTTAATTTTTATTGAAAGGCGCCTTTATTTTGAAAAGATGTGAATTTTCACTTTTGAAAATTTTACAGTTGAAGAGAACAAAAAACTACTTCTTTTCACGTTTTTAGATACCTTAAATAATCGTTTTTTATGATCATATGGGGTTAAAAAAGTAATAAATGGCCTTACTAAATATCTTGAAAATTAATTTCTACACACTGAGATGTTTATTTTTAAAATAAATTTTGGTTTTGTTGGAAATCAAGTTTTTTTTAAGAACAAAAATATTTATTTTATGAAATCCCTGATAGAAAAACTAATATCAATGCCAAATCTTTCTATATAAAAGGTAAGACAAGCGAGAAAGCAAACTACAGTTGTTTAGTCACTTCTCCCATACTAATTTTGGCTTACAATTTTATTATTTTGTTGTATAAGTCCTTATAGTTTGCTGGTATATAGATTGTAAACCTTCTTGATTATTCATATTTTCTTGATACTGATAGAAAATTTTCCTTCGTATATAGAGCTGTTTTATATAATTAATGTGAACAGCGAAGAGCCACCTTTTTCTTGGTTTTTAATAAAAATATTTCTTACAAGATGCTATCGATAAAAGGTTTGTCCATCACAACTCCTGATTTATCACTAGTGAAAAGAAATTCATAATAGTTGTTAAATGCAATAAAACAACTACTCTGTTTTAAATAAACAGCCATTTCGTAACTTCGAATGTAGAGAACTTTGTTTATAAAGAAAATTGACCACGAAATGGTGTATGTGATATTTCATGCTTTGATTTTTTTTGCGTTTGTAGATAATTATTTGATTTTTAAATAGTCAAAGAAAGCTTGGTAGAAGATATGAAAGATGATGATGATGATGTCGTGTCCGCTTTTTATCGCGGAAAGAGGGGTGCAGTAGCTTCTGAGGGTATGAACCCCTGAGCACCCGAGGGCAGAAGTCTGCCTTCTAGCTCATATGAAGATGAAACACACACACATACGCTTGCACAGCCCCTTTTTACCGGGGGGGCACATTCACACATCTCACAGATAGCACACAGAAGAACAACCATGCCCGAACCGGGACCTCCAGAACACGAGGCAGACGCGCTACCTCTGTGCCAGCAAGCCGGCGATATGAAAGATACTTTCTTGGAGTTGACCTAAGGTTTTTGTAATGAGCGGAATAAAATCACATGACTTAAGTACCATCATAAACTTTAACATCATATCATATGCGATATAACGTCTAAAACCTGTTGTCTTTTAGCTACGACATACTTCATGAGTTACAAATACGTGCTGACATAGCCCTTTTTTTCATATGCAAGATAATACACGGAATTCTATAGTTAAACTGATGAAATGGTTTGAGTGCACCTTATGAGTATGAATTAATTGCATTATACTTAATGTTCTTTAAACTTTTTTTTAAATTAAGAAATATAAAGAATGTTTTTATCATAATTTAATTATATATATATTAATTATATAAGACCCATGTAGCAATCTAAACTATTTATTCCTTTATCTGTAATTGAAAATACGTCAAAGTAATTATTCTATATGCCTGAATACTTCAGTTATGGTAAATAGAAAAAGGATACAAAGTCATTCGTTCACAAAAGATTCTCCAACGATCAAGAAATTTGAATTCAGGATTCCATAATAGTCATAAAATTTAAGTATAAATTAAGGCTTTAATGTATAAAATAAAAAAGCACATTTTTTATTAATAGGTTACTATAAAAAGTGTATTATAAAAACTTATTTTAATTTGATTTGTTTTAGTAAAATAAATTGTTAGTTGCATAGTTTTTTTTATATATTAAAACAATGAAATCTTGTATGGTCTTTTCGTCATGTAATGATTAAATTTTTAATATGTTTCAACATAATGGAAGTAAAATTTAAAAGTCTTTTTCTTTTAGCAATAATTTTAAACCTAAGATGTAGGGTGATCATCAAGGCCAAGGAAAAATGATTAGAGATCACACGAATTATTTACATGAAGGAAATAAAAGGATTTAATATTAAAATATTATTAATCTCATATAAAATATTATTTCTGAGCCAGAATCTCTATTAACCGTAAGGAAAGGCATATTTTTATTGTGTTTTCTTTGATGTAATTACCTTCCCATAGTCTTGCTTTTTTTTTATCTATATAAAATATTTTTAGACAATTTAACCTTACCTGCAGTAACTACGGCTAAATTTTCAACAGGAAAAAATTCTTCTTCATTGAACAGAAAGTAATCCGCTACTATGATGAATTTGGGTTCAATCATTTTCATCATGTTGGAAGCTGCCTGTAATGAACACATTATCCTTACGTAAACATTCCTGTTATTTAAATCCATAAAAAAGATTAAAATGAAATCTTCTATACTTATTTCAATGTATCATGTCAGGAAATAATTTCTTGAACGGCCTAACACCATGTGCTCGTGCAAGTTAAATTATCTTTGTATTCTTTTTAATTGGTTCATCGAATGAGTAACTTTAGTATTGCAAACGATTTAAAAAACATTGTCTCGCATTTATTGTTTAAAAAATATCACATTTCCTATTTATTTCATTTCACATAATCGCGTGCTCAAAATGACATTTTTCTAGGTCTTATTTGCTGCAGTCATTAACGTATATTTTAAAATCATAGCTTTTGCAAATGCAATAGCAACACACTATTAAAAGCTGATTTTTTTAGATGCTCGTGCAAATAATAATATTTCAATTTTTCGCCAACGGATTTTTTGTTGACGCCAAGAACCTCATCCTAAAAACAACATCAGGCTCTGACAAGATAAAAACTTCGACTTTAATTTTTAAGAAGATGTAATAAATAACGAATAGATAATTATTCAAAATGATTTTGAAATCTTTGTACGGATGATAAAAATACTAACAATATGTTAATGTGATTTGCCAAGTACTCACTTTGGGTCCTAGATAAGGCATGGCAGCACCCCAAATAGCGCCAATGCTCAGAGCAGCCAAAAAAGCTAAGAGAGCTTCTTCGATATTTGAAATATACCCTTAAAATAAGAAGATTTTGTATTATTAAATTAAATGCTGTTCTATAAGAAAATCGTTTCATTTTTCAGAATTTGTTTCTATGTAATATACCCAAAAAACAGAAAAATATATAAACTATAATATGTTATATGTAGATCAAAATAGATGCTACATAAGTAGCTACGGCTGTTTCCATTTAGTTGTTCTCAATTTATATTATATAGCACATAATAAAATTTTTCATTTTAGATTAGCTTGAGTGTATAACGATATTTTTAGGCAATGCTTGAAAATTTTGCAATTAAAAGTGTCCTTTTATACAAAGATTTTTTTTGTAAATTAGTAGGTGCCGATTGTGATTTCAATAGTGAAAGTTTCATAGTGAAGTCTTCGATCAAATTGGCTGGAAGCAAGATAAAAAGTAAGATGGTTCTACAATCGATAAATTATGTTTGGCATTGAAGTCAAAGAAAAAAACTTTTTCTCGACATTTTTTTAAAAATTTACTTTCAATAAATTCCTTTTTAGGCTAGATTAAAACTTTACGTTTTTAAAAGTCTAAAGGTATTTAAGTTTTAAAAGTCTCGGTAAAATGTAAAACTGTATAGAATAAATAAGCTCCTCTAATACTTCTAGGAAACACAATCATAAAGAAAACTAATCATATCTACAAATGCTCTGTATTTTTTGTTATTACAAATAATTATTATTGAAGTTTAAAAGTTAACATTTATCATTCGTTTATTATTTATACACATTTGTTGACAAATAGTACTTCACGGAATAAAAAATTGATTAAATATTTGTAACCGTTTATTTTTTGTAGACATTAAAAAGTTTCATGTACAATATGTACTAAATGTAAGTTTAAGCAACAATCATCCACTTTCCTTAAAAAACTGTATTTAGCTAAACAACATTGCTAATCACTGAATATTATCCTATCAATGATATTATAATTTAGAAACGTTAATTTTGAATAATTCAATTGATTTAATTTTAGTGAATTTATCGATTAATATTTTGCTAAAAATATAAAAAAAAAACATAATCACCAGCAATTCTGTCTCCTTTGCATAAACCATGCTTTCGGAAAGCTGAGACAAAAAGTTTCACTTTTTCAAACATTTCCGCGAATGTTAATTTACCCTTGTTTTCAAACTCATCTGCAAAGGAAATAATCAATGATAAATATCATTTACAGTAATGATTTTTAAGTATTAAGAACTGTTAATAAATTTCCGTTAAAAATGTAAGGATGATTTCTACAAAATAAAAAGGAGGAACCTTACGGTGACCTACCTTGACACCATCACCGTACGTTCAGACGTTAGATGACAAGCAGTATTACTTTTGTTAAGAAATTATGACGTCATTTGGATTGTCTATATTATGGTCTATGGTGTGCCAAAAATAATCAAGAACTGGAATTTCATTACAATTTCTTATGTTTCAATAAAAAAAAAGAAAATTCTTATCTTATCCTGTGAAAAATTTAAATCTTAAGTAAAGGATTTTTTTAAAAATCTTTATTTTAAAATATCAGCCACAATTTTTATCTATGTGCTCTGTATTATCTTAGAAAACATTGAAAATCCTTTAATGATTCAAAGATATTATATATTTATTATCAATTAAGAAATTTTCTCATGAAACTTAAATTGGCAATTAAAATTGAAAAATGAGAAATTAATTTTAGCATCAATTTAAAATTTTTTGTTTTTAGTTTGGAAATTTTCATTTTAAATTTAAAAGTCATTCATTAAAATTAACCATAAAAAATATTTCGAATATAATGGGACACTGTGGAAAACAAATAAAGTGGAATTACCAGAATACGATAGGGCTACTCTGTTGTCTGTGATCCGGAGTATGTTTTCAGCCATATTCAATCTTGCTCCACAAAACCATTCATTATCTATGATACTAGTTCCAATTTTTCTGAAAATCTGCTTATAAAAATGATTGCTAAAGTTTGAATTCATTAGATTATATTAAAAAAGTTGAGATTCGTATTTATTTCTTTAAATGATTTCGTGTGAATAATTACGTAATTTGAAAATATTTTTGAAACAATGTAATGAATAATATGAATAATGTATGTAAGCATTACAAATAAACATACATATTCAATAAATGTAATGTAACATTAAAATACAAAACAGAAAAGTATAAAACTAATCTAACAAACAATTTGTTTGATGTTCAAATTAAATATATTAATTTAGTTATGGTATACAATTTTCTTGAATTATGTCCTATCACAATGCAAGAAAGTATTATTTAACAGTATACTTATAGACATTGATGTCTACAACTCTATTACATAAGTAGTTATTCCTTTTATAATAGATGTAATGGAGCTCACTGGTTAGTTCTTGAAAAATAGAAATATCAATTGGTGAAATTGGCCAAGAAGGCTCTATCAAAATTTTAATTTATGATACCTGTAGGGAACTGGGAATGGAGAAATAACAAATGATCCTTGATATTGTTTCATAGAGTCATGATATATCATAAGAAATAGAAATTGGTGGAATGAACTAATGGGATATTCCTTTAAAAATGATAATTTTAAATAATGGAATATTCAAGGAGGTGAAAACACAAGTTAATCACTCTTCTTGGAGTTTTCAAAACCACATTTTACACTACGGTATGGCAGTCTTGGATATTGCAATACTGCAGCGTTTCGGATACGCCATTAGTTGACTAAAATGCAATTTTTGTATCTTAACGCAACATAATAGAATTTTCCGATTGATAGTAGTCTTTGACTCCAGCAAACTTCCATAATAAAGCAATGTGTCAAAGTACGAATACTTGTGATGCTCCTGGATGATGGCCATGAAGGTACTGGAACGACCACTATAGTTACTTGATATAAGTTCGTGAAATTGTGATCTCTGCGCTGAAATGAGTTAAAACTGAGAAGTTACTCTTTTCAGTGATAAAAAGGAAATTATCGGTGCTGCAAGACACTAACAGAAGTAAAGTTGCTAATAGTGTGTCATGTTTTCTTTCCGTTTGGGGAAATTTGGTATGCTCGATTAATTCCTGTGAAGTGAGCAGGAAATGAATGAACGTTATGTACCTGACTTTTCAACAAATAATGAATTATATGATTCATCATTTGTTGATTTATTTTCTTTGATTTTGTAATAAGATAATTTAAGACTTGTAAATGCATTAAGTTCTTTACAATTTTTTTACTATATCAGAAAATTCACCAAAATGTAACGTCATTCTTTGAATGGGTAGATATTTTTGATTGACAATAAAAGAAGTAAGGGTAGGGGAGTATTTGATTTATGATAACAATATTTTAGATCTAGTGATATATTACTACAATTTTGTATCCAGTCCTTAAATAATTTAATATATTGATGAATAATGAATGAAAGGTCATATGATTACACAACGATTTGTATTATTCTTATTTGTATCTTAAGGAGAAAAGGTTATAAATAATATATTTTTAATACCTTGTACAATGAAACAAGTATATAAAATAAAACTTAAAATATTTATTTCACACCATCCTAGAGAAAGTTATCGATGATTATTCTTCATTAATTTAAAAAAGAGGACAAACAAGAGAAATCTTTGGGCTGTAACAAAAAGCAATACCTTCACTCATTTCAAATATTAAGAACTTTTTAAGAAACTAAAGAACTTCTATAAGCAGTGAGACAATCAAATAATTTCTATCCCTGATAAATATTTTTTAAATACAAATTTCGTAAAATAAAACTTTTGTTCACATTTAAAGAATAATATTGATTTCCAATCTTTGATTTTAGCTTAAATACTATTCAAAGATATTTTATTTTTTTTACCTTATCGTATGGTTTAGAAGCAATTATGTCGAAGAAATTCCATATTTCCTTCCAAAATTCAGGAAACTTCTCTACTGACCATTTGTGAAAATCCCAGTAGGATTCTGAAAAAAATTATTTAGTAATTCTGGTCTGAAGTAATTTTACAACAGTAATTTTGAAAAGAAAATTTCCAAATTACCGTTTTAAGTTACTTTGAAAGTTAAGTACTGCTGAAAGTTAATTAAGCGTTAATAATTAATCTAGGCTTAACTAATGCTGGACGTAACAAACATTAATTTTTCCAAAAAAATTATCATTTTATAAGAAATATACTAATGAAAAAGTGTTTGTTATTTTGAAAGTAAATATTCTATACTTTTTAGTAAATAAACTTCAAGTTTTCACTCCTTCATCCATCACTCCATTGAAGTAACACAAAGTACCTAAAATTTAGTAACTTAAGTTGTTTTTTCTTTATTAAAATTATGAAATCGTGCATATATAAATAATGCCGAAACTCCGTAAATGGTTTGTTGGTAGAGATCTGTTGAACATTTCTTCACGAAGCTCGGTGATTCTCGTTTTTTGATATTCTTCGCAAAAAAGTTATTAAAAATAAAGAAGGACTGAATACAAATACTGCTCCCGCATCAATAAAAAAACTGAAAAAAAATTTCACTAACAGAAATACACACTTCTAAACTTTATTAACTAAAAATAATTCAGTGACGAGAAATTTATGATTTTATCAGATATTTTGAATAATTCCATAATACATTATTTTTATTAAATGAAGTTAGTCCAGTCTTAACTAAATGCTTCAAGACAATTTTATTTATGAAATTCCTTCAAATTATTAAAATATTACAATAGATTTCAGTATGAATTGTCATTTATCGTGTTTGTTCCATTCATTTTACTTCAATGAAATTTTAATATTATCTTAAAAATTATTGGATTTATTTCACACAATATTTCATAAATAAATTAGAATTAATAAAAAAACGTGTTAAGTAATTTTCGAACACAATTTTTTAATTTAATTGAACACATTAATCTATTTTATTCTAAACTAAAGTGTGATTCTTTTTCAGTTAATAAGTTACAAGTTTCAGCATTTAGTGAATGAAACTTCAAGATACCTGTAACTAAAAAAACTGCATCCTATATTTCAAATTTTATAAACTGGTGTTATTATAAAACCATCATCATTTTCTGTTAGACTAAGTAAGAACTCGCAGAAATTTTTCCATACAAAATGCTTACTTATTTTATTACTTCTTAAATTTTGAGATCAAATTATATTTTTTTCTTTAGTTCTAATATTATTTTTCTAGAAGAATTCATCTAAAATATTTTTTATTAGGTAGTATTATTTTACAACTTCAACCCTTGTCCGGTGTTGTTTTTTAAATGAAATTCTGAAAGGCTTACCAAATGTGATGTTATATTTCCTTTCGATAATTTTCTGAAATACTTGAAGACCTGTTTCTGATTCCATTTTCTTATTCCAGACGACAAAGTGTGTTTTAATCCTTGGGTCTTTCATGCCATTTTGGGTAAAATCTATAAGAAAATAAAATTATTTAAAGTCCTGCTTTTTTTTCTGTTATTTATACTTAGATTAAATACTGATTCTTTGAAATCTATTCATGATGATATTTTCGATATATTTAAAATATATTTATATTAATTTAATGTTGCTTCTATTCATTTATATAAAAATCATTTGACATAGTTATTTGAAAATTTCATATTGACTTTTAAGTTGACAACATTTTTATATGATTTTTGTTGAGTTATTTATTAGATTTCATTTTAGCTTTTACAAACTAATCATTAGATATGCATTTTAGTATCCCTTATAAAAAGTTTAGCAGTCTTTAGTCATAGTGTAATTTTCAAAAATATTTCAAGCAAATGTTTTTATAAGACAATAAAGTTTCCCTTTCAAACAGGCAAAAATGATTTAATAAGACCTTTTTATTTTTTTTTCTTACCAATATGTCCAAAGTATTAAATCATTAAATTATGTAGTTTCTTAAAAATTTCAGTCAAGAAAAAAAAAAGGATTTATTTAATAAAAAAGCCCATGATAATTTATTCCTGAATATGCAACTTAAATAAGTATACAAATTTTAATATTGTAATCTTTAAATGAATAAAAAACTTATTACACGCTACGAACAGGAATATAATTAAAAAAGAATTTTTTGAGAAAAAACCTGAAAAAGTTATATTAGTAAGTTCATTTTAATAAAAACATATAGTTCATACTCAAATTAAAAATTTCACTAGTGATCGTAGTTTTGGAATCTTTTGTTAAGAAAATTTATAATACTCTATTCTATGAAAATAAAAGTGTAAAATGTCTAAACATTTAATATTTTTTATGAACAATGGATTCTCCAATACAACAAATACCTTTCAGACACAAACTAATCCCTTAACTACAAAAAAATTATTCTTCTTATATTATTTGTATTAAAATAACGGGAAATTTCAAAAAATACATTTAGAAGCTAATGACAGTTTTTGTTGTGAAAATCTTTTTTAAGTTCGAGTTTTCACCTAATGAAATCTCACAAATCAATCAATTTCATACAATGCTTTTTTATGAAGTTAATTTGACAAATAAATCACTCCAGAAAATCAAAGTTTAAGCAAAATATAACCAAAGATAACTTTTTGTTTTTAATTATAGATGGCTGGTTTAAAGTTTAATATAAATTGAATAAATCTAAAAAATAAAATAAAATCATCTATCAAGAAAGGTTGGTGGATTAATTCCAAAAACGTTTAATCATCCTTACTGGTATTCATGATGCTCCCCAATTTCCACTTCTAAATTAATGTTGAAATTGCCTTAGATAATTAAATTAAATCCATAAAAAGGTTAACATCTGGTGTTTAACATGTTTGGAACGCAGGTGACAGGTGTTTAAATCTCTATAAATCCGAATACTTATGACGTTTGTTGAATGACAGAGTGTCTTTTTGAAACTGACATATCATGAATGACAAATTTGATGTAAAGGGCATCGAGTTTATAAAATGTATCTTATTTGAACTTTAAAATTTTTGAACGTGTCAAAAACAATCTCCTGAAAGAATATGTTAAGACATTTTCAGTACGTGAGCTCAGACATTTTGTGGAACAATTTAGTTTTCATACTCAACATTCTTTTTTGTGTGATATGACTGTTCGAATCTAGTAAGTTTAATGCGTTAGAAAATCAAGTTTAGTGCTGTTTATACAGACTTGACATTTTCTTTACTTTGTTTCAAGTTGAAGAATTTGAAAAAAATAAACAGTTATAAGAAATACGCTATATTTAATATAAAAATTTCATATATTATTCATTTTTTAAAGATATCTGTATTCTATACTTAAAAAGGATGAATGTATATGTGTTGGAAGTCTATAGACCAGATCGTTGGACTTATAGCAACCAAATTTGGCAAATGTATAACTTGCAAGTCGGAAATACGCACCTCGTAGTGATTTTTTGTAAATTTATAATTAGAATCTTCAATAATAAAAAATCACTGTGAAATGTCGGCGTTTTTTCTCTATAATTGCGAAAATGTTACAGAAGAAACTTAAATTTTACATCCAATAAATGTAAAAAATGATTTTTTAATGATATTAATAACTTATTATTAAATTATAAATTTAAAAATATGTAAATTAAATTTCTATTTTCCATTTATTAAAAAAATATTTTTATTCAACCATTTATTTCGCATAATTAATTTATTTAGTTTTTTTTTTTTTTGCGAACAAAATGTAGCAGTTTATTTCTCACATTTTTATTTAACAACTTATTTCGCACAAAATAAAAATAAAATTTAACCTTCACCGGTATATTTTGCATGTATTGAAAAAAAGTTTTTATTAAGGTGTTGCTATCACAATACTAAAAATTGAAATTAAAAAAATAGGTGAACTGTTAGGGAACTTAAATTTAGAAAAATGTAATTTTCAGCAATTGTATGAAATAAAATAAATATAAAATATGTATATCTCCTAAAAAAATCAATGCAAGGAAAATTTATTGATGGCTTTTCATGATATCTATATTATTAATTAAATAAATCAGTTTTATTTAAGATAAATGTGGCTTTATACATATCCTTTCAATTCAGGGCCCAGCAGCCAATATTATAAACCTTTAATAATACATATATACGCTAATAAAATGGTCTAAATGAATTTTATAATTTCGTTTTATGAAAATTCAGTGAACAAATGTTGAAGTTATTTAAAATAAATTTAAAAAAATTAAAATTAAAAAAATTAAAATAAAAAAGTTGCACTTCAGTAAACTGAATCAAACATGAATCAAAATAATAAACGTTTAGCCTGTTTTATAGCATTTTCAGTGTTTCTTAACCCATAACGAGCCAAATTTGATTTTTCCTAAGTGTTGAAGTATATTTGAATAAAACCGATTCTTTTCAATTTATCTGAATGATGTAGTGGCATTTTAATATAAAAAGCTTCAAGAATTGAATTCTCTGATGAACTTACGAGCACGTTTTTTGATATGTTAAATTTAACACAGAAACCAAATGATATTATGACAGCATTATGTGCTCATATGACTACCCACAGAATCAACATTTGTACGGGACTCCAATTATTGAGATCACCAAAAAATAAATATGGTGAGACAAATTTAACATTAAAACATTTATACAATTGTTAAATGAATGCTCGTTGAACTTAAGCTAATTTTAGAATACTAAAATTTCGAATCGCATGTTCAGTTTACTAAATTATATTCAAACTAAAAATAACTTTTATGACAATTTATAATTTGATTTAAAATTAATTATCATCCTTCTCTTTATCATGGATATTTTCTTATGACCACACATTTTTGTGACAATTCTTATGACACACATTTTTGTGACATGACATCCTAACCACACATTTTTGTAAAGATTTAGTAATACTTCGTGAGTTTTATTTAATATCTATTATAGCCAGTTGAAAGTTTCTTTAAAGAGATATAATGACTTTTTATTATTCATTTTGTTTTTCAGTCTTCACTTCAATGTTAATTCTTACTGGCATTTTTTTATCCTGCTATTTATATAAAAGACTCATGCAATCAAAATGATAATTCTGTACATATTCTTTATTTTAAAACAATAAAACAATATTGAAATTTAACAAACAGACAGATTAAGTTAAATAAAAGTCTCGTTTTAAAGCAACATTAGGGATAGTTTGGGACGAACCTTGTAATTTTGAGTGACAAGGAATTCAGATGACAATCAAGACGTTTGATGTGGCACCCCCTCTAAAAACTTCTACGCCACATCAACGGTAGGTCATTTGACAATCAAGTCTCTAACTTGAGACCCTTTGGTTTTGGAACCGAGGCCTTTTCCCTACAGTAAGATGGATATGTATTATAAAAGATGAGCTCATAAAAAATGGAATACGTCCTCTATACAAGATTTTAAATTGAATTTAGTTAGTTTAATTGTATCAACGTCCAATTTTGGAATAGCGAAATGTTAGGCATTTCTATTATAGCAAATTTTGTTCAAACAAATTAAGATATTTATTCTTATTGTCATTAAAAATATTGAGTTATTTAAAGACACTTGATTTCTCATGGACTTTATTAAAAATTACCATTTTATTAGAATAACCAATTTTCAATTATACCAGCGGTTTTTCTTAACTCAATCATTTTTCCGTTTTGGAATGAGCGAAAAAAAATCTTTTAGCGATTTCTGATAAAAAAAAGAAGTTTGGAAATACAGGAATATAAGAATAAACTGTACCATATTAAATGAGATTTTAAAAAAGTTATAAAGTATTCATCAGATTGGATGCATTTGTTTGTCCGCTCAAATTTCTTATTGAAATTCGTAAATTTGATTTCTGAAATCGATCACAACGTGTACGATCACGGCGTTTTGAGATGAAATAACAGCTATGATGTCATAGTTCTACATCAACATTTAAAAAATGCACCGGCTTTCGTAGAAGCATAAGTAATGATAAAAGCAGATCAACCTTTTAAAAACTATCTGATATCAAATAAGTATATGTAATATTAATGAAATATTGGTAAAAGCAGGTAAAATATGTATGTGATTAAAAGATGTTAGTGAATATTACCATCCATGCTTCATTGCCTACGTGATTTCTAGCTTCATTTATTAGTTGCCTTTAATCATCCCCCCTCCTCCACGAAAACAACAACATGTTCTCACATGAGATTAAATATGAGTATTTATTACAAAGTTTTATTATCAAATAAAATTTAGAAATTAGTTATAATTTCGTTCAAACATATCTACATCAAGCAAAAAATATATGCTAATTTTATTGACTGATAATGAATTAAAAATAACTCAGAAAAAGCACAGTTTGAACTATGATAAAAGGCATTACTGATCGCAGTATAATCAGCATTTAACCCCCTTTCTATAATTTAATGATTGAACCGTCATCAACTATAAATTTAAATGACTGCTATGCGTGAACTACATGAGATGCAAAGAATAAGTTCTGTTAAAATGTAAGAGAATATGTGAATGTGTTGCTCTATATCACCGATAATTTGCCTTGAAATTTCCTAATATGGCTCAGATATATTTTAGAATATGAAGATGAGAACGTCTGAGGGTTTAAAAAATTTAATTAATAATAAAATTAAATAACGTTTTAGTTTCCCTCACTGTAACTAACGGTGATATTACGATGCAAAATGGTTTTCCAGTTTAAATAAATTATCGTTTTAACAATTCCAAATTAATTTCTATGGACAGTTTGTCTGTATTTTCGCAATTTAAATTTTTTTTCTTTGCATCATTCCCAACAATAGATTTTATTTACTTGTATTGAAATTTAAACCATTGTTATTGTTTCATTGAATATTCCACAGTATGATTTTTATATGTCATTGAATTACTGCATTATATATTTCTATGTTATACTACATATTTGTTATGGATAATTACATATTGATTACTGCATTAAGCAAGAAAGTTTCTGTTTAATGTCTGTGTAACTTAAATTAGAAATAAGAAAGCAGCTTTACAAAACTGTAAAAATAGAAGATCGATGAAAAATGCAATCCTTTTCTTCAATAGCAATACCATATCATGGAACTCGACTCCATTAAGAATGTTCACGTATATAGTGAACAGATCAAGCATAAAACCTTTAAGATAACTACACTTTAATGACTGCACCTATTTTCTTCCTAAAATATTTTTAAAGGAATTATGAATGGCAATTTATGTAAATTTTAATTAAAAATAAACGCAATTAACTTCCTATATAGATGGTTTCAGACAGACCTGATTCATAAATGTTAAGACTTTCTAAACAGTTGGAGTTCTGGCACAGAGGTGGCATGCCTTCCTCATGATCTGGACTTCCTTGGTTCGAGTCCCGGTCAGGGCATGTTTATTCTTTTTTGTACTTTCTATGAAGTGTGGCTGTGCAAGCGAATGCGATGAGTGTACATCTAAGACGTACTCTTGGCCCTAGTTGGCGCTACTTGAAACAAGAGATACACCCTCGGCTTAAAATCCCTGACTGCATCAGCGACTTTGTCCATGACAAGTGCCATTACTAACAACAACAACAACTAGTAAAACAATATTGGGTTTTTTTCGTGTATTCTATAACCATAAGTGAAAGGAAGAATCAGTAAACAAATAATACATATATCATCAAATTAATTGATATTTTTATTTCGTAATTTCAAGAATAATTTGTTCGTGGACACCCGTTTAGAGTAATAGAAGAAAGTTATTTTGTCGACTGTTTAGCATCATGAGTTGAAGGCCACCACTTCAGGTATGTTGCAGAAATACTGAAGACACTTGGGATTTTTAATGTTCGCAACTTCTGGGATCGTATTAGTCGCTACAATTTTCCTGACAACGCTCTCCAGCCGTTTGCTGTTCAGGTTAATCTAAAAGGAAAAGGTTATATATAAGAAAATTACATTTTTAATGCAAATAAAACTTTAAAAATGCATTACATTTCTGTAAAAAAATACCATATTTAAACTTTTTAGTAATAATTTATTTTTTGAAGTTTATAATCTGCAAATTCTGAATTAATCTCTAAGAATGTAAAAATAAATGAATGGAAATTTGTAATATTACAAATTGTTTTGAAAAGAAGAAAAATATACATATGATAATACTATAATAGATTACGATATCGATATTTAATAAAAAATTGATATTTAATCGATATTAAGCTGAATTTTATATGAAATATTTATAATTTTAGTACATTTTTTGAATTTATATTCATTTCGAAAATTACTCAAAAAGTATTTAATTTTTGGTACCTACGTATTACACCATCTTCGCCAACAATCACCAACAGTTTAGTAACTCATTGGCAACGGATTTAAATTTGGCTATAAAGATCAATGGATTACACATTTACCGGATTACCATAATTGGCGGTTTAGCAACTAATTAGCGACGACTTCAAAATTGGCGATAAAGGTGGACGGTATAATACGTAAGTACCTAATTTTCTTTATGTGAAGAGTTAAAAAAGTGGCAGCTAAGTAAAAAGAATTATGATTTCTTATCACTTTGAAGGTTATTCATTAACTAACATTGTAAAAGAGCTATTAATGATCAGTTAATTGGCAATGGTTTTCAGTGAATGTTAAAACATAGAATTATCTAACCACAACCACATCAAATTTTCTCTCAAATACGTCTTATTTTCAGAGTAATCTAAACGACTTTTATTACTGCATCAATACAAGAATTCAATAAAAGTCCTAAAAGTCATTAATGACCCGAGTCAACTCTTCTGATTGGTGTTTCTTTTTGCCATTGAAGGAGATATAGTTTAATGCACTATTTTTACTCTACTCATAGAGAATCGAGAACCTTCTTGCTTAGAACAATTTTTCACTACGTGTTTTTTAAGATGTTCGACTTCAAGGTGAATGTAAAATTATAAAAGGTAATAAAAGAATCGAATATTTAATATCAGAAACTTCACTCATTTTCAATTTTTAATATTTGTCAAAATGTGTAAATTTTCTCCTGAATCACATGTTTACCGGTATATCTGGAACCTCAATAATTGTCGGTGTATGATACTGTGATAACTCCCTTGCAATTGTTGATCCGATTTTTTCCTTTGTATCTTCAGTCAAGGAATATCCATCCTTCATTTTCACAAAGAGAATGGCTCTCTGATCACCTTTCAAGTTAGATTGCCCGACGCAGATGTAATCGTCTAATTCTTCCATTTGATGAACTATAACAGATAAATTAAGAAAGAAAAAGCATGCATTGGTTAATTTTTTTTAAATTGTTAAATCAATTATTTTTTATTATATTTTGATTTATAAATATTTATTGGTAGCTTTTAAGATATTTTACATATGAAAAAAGTAAATAGGTAGTTTTTAAATCAAAAATATTTTACAATTTCTCATACAAAGTGAGGTTATAATTGAAGTATTTTGATGATAATGTATTAGAAAATCTTTATTTTTTAATATAAAGAATATGCATTTACCTTGCATTTATAGAACATAAGTACAAACGAGTATAATTGAGCAGCAATTTCGAAAATAAAAATAGAACAGAACAAACGAATTCATAATATAGTTTCATTTACTCTAAAATTTACTGCCATATTTAGGAAAGAACAAATTAATTGAGAAACTACTGAAATGCACTTACTTGCAAAATAAATGTCATCTGAACTGAAACGTTCCCCTTCTTGTTTTATTGCATCGTCACTGAATCCGAATAGAATAAAAAAAGATGTGAATTTAAGGAATGTTACAAAGAAAGTTCACCATAAAACTGAAAACGAAATCAAGATAAACATGATGGTATAATTGATATAATATGAAAGTAATTAATATAAAATAATATAGAAATAATTATGTCTATAAAAAGTTATGCCAGATATTTTTAGGTTAATTTGAGGGAAAAAACATTATTTGAATGCTCATATATTTTAATACTTTTCAGTATTTGCATCTGCTTATTCCGTCTTGAAATTCTCTATTCTAAAAATTGCTTGAAAATGTTCTAAAAATAGGTTTAATTAAGATTAAAATCAGTTATATGTAAGCATACCTTTTGTACATAAAAATAAATTGAAAACTGAATAAGACCACCATTGAAATTTGCTGATTATAAATCAATTACATACCTCCTTCCAATGATGATGATGCCTTTAGTTTTAGGATTGATCCAACCTTCATCATTCTGGCACCAGACTTTGCCTAGAAATCAGAAAGAGAATACATAGAGTTTGTTATTTTTTTGTTCTGGATTTTAAGCAAACGTTTATAAGTGAAAGCAAGCATATTATATAAAGCAGTTTTTATTATGAGATGCCATAGTTTAAAATTAAATATTTTCCCTCTTCACTGTAAATCAAAAATTATATATTATAAGATTATATAAAATTATATATTATAATATTATTATATTTAAGAAGAATGTATAAAAATTGATATATTTCTATCTTTAAAATGTAATAAAGAAGTTGCATGTAATAGAGAAGCTGTAAATGTGTTTATGATTCAGAACTTTAAGTTTTTATTTTAAAATAGCGTATCCGAGAATCTTGCAATCTAATAGTTTGACTTCTTCCCATTTTTTAAATTTTATTTATTTTAGGAAAAATAGAATAATAAATTGATTTTTTTGTAATAAAAACAGAATAGAATGCTAAATGTCTTAGCATTCCTTTTTAAAGATTTTTGCATATATTTAATGAATCGGATTTTGTAAATTTTTATAGTTAAATCAAAATACATGACCTCTGTAGAAATCACCTTTTCAAAATAACAGCATTTTTTTAAAAAAGCCCTAATAAATATTCTCAGATTCTAATATTTCACGATTTATTTAAGTTGTTGGTACATACGTTGAAGTTTTCAAAATTTTTCGATGAAAAAATATTTTATATTCCCCTCTCCCGCTGAAATTTCAAGACCTAGTTTCTTTTTTTTTACTCAATAATTGACAAGTACACTACCCGCAATGTTTATTTTGCAAATTCCAAGTTATATTATTTAAAAAAAATGTCCTATACAGCTATTTCAGTTTATGAAGTTTAATTTGAATAACTGTACTTGTGAGATACAGAAATAAAAACAATACGAGTGAGAATAAGTATACATGGGTGAATGATTTGAAATTAGAGATAAATCTTTCGTTAAGATCTCTGTTTCAAATTTCTTCCAAAATTATCAATAGTTTATTTCAAATATAAGTTTATCGATAGCCGTTACTTTCTTCCAACAGAAGCTAAAATAGAAAATGGCAAAATAAAGTTTAATGCGAATAAAGTTATTAACATATTTTTTTTTATTTCAGAAATTAGAAAAACTTTGTATATGTAACTCCTATCTCTACGTTCTGGATAAACTAAACTTTAACAAAACGGTAAAATTGGACCAGAAATTAAGATTATAATTACTTTTAGTTTAAAAATAACATATCTCATATAGTTAAAATTTTTATATTTCAAAAAAATAATAATTAAAAAATCCAAACATAAAAAAAATCTAAAAATGTATATTTTAAATTATTACGTGAGAATATTATTATTTTTAAGTCATTATCTGTCAAATAATTTAAGTCATTAACCTGTTTAAACCGGTTTGAAACAATCAATCCTCTATACCTTCTCTCAATCCCTCTCCCTATATATACAAAATGAAAAAAATTTTTATTTTTGAACTTCAGTTTTTAATTTGTCTAACTGACAACGAAGTTTTGGGGCTCGACCAATTCTGAGATGAAAAAAACCCAATAGTTTCTCTAAATATAGACGAATGCGTAATCTGACAGTCTCATGATTGTTTTAAATCTGTTTAAACTTATTAATGACTTAACTTAATTAAGGCGATTCATAAGAATACAGAGAATAAAGAATTTGGAAATGAAGATGAACTTAAGTTGGCGATAAATGGCGAAACTTTCTTTATTGGCAACATACAGCTTTAATTTCTAATAATCCTAAAAGCGGAAAATTGATGTCACAAAATTATAAATCACAAATTTATTGCATACGCATTTTGAGGCTAACAAAACCTCAACGTAATGTTCTCGCATGATGAAAATATCGAATGAAGAATTTTTTTATAATAAAATTTACACATGTAAAGCTAACTGATTGCTGTTCCATTGTTGTTAAAAGTATCACCAATTAAGTTTTATATGGAGAAGCCATTAAAATTTTAAAACATTTAGCTACTTACCATCATATTTATTAAAGTAAGATGACATTAGTCTTTCATTATTCTTGTCTTTCCACAGATACATCGGTAGTGAAGGAGTCGGTTTACCGATCACGATTTCTCCTCTCTTTCCAATGACAGAATTACCTGCGAAAGCGAATAAGTTGCATGAATCGCCTAATTTATATTGAATTTAAATTTGAAATCAATTCACCAATACAACATTTCATTTTAAATTAAGAAAATAATAATTTGAAATGTTCTTTTCAGCTTATATGAAAATATTTGTCCTCAATCGTTACCAGGAATAGGAATATGAAATTAGATTAAGTTTAAAGGCAAGGTTTTAAAGAAGTATAAACATTTATATTGAAAATAAATAAAAAAAATTAAATGTAAGAGTTAAATCTACTTAAGTAGTATGAACTTTCAAATAGTTTATAGAATTAATGAAAACATTTCAGTTTTGGGATTTCAATAACGTCACATATCTACAAACTGGTACGACCCTAAATGGTATTATGCTGTACGTACCACACTGATGTTTTTATGCCTGGAGCGTTAAATTCCTTTACATTTCAGGAGAATTTTAATGATGATTTATTTTATATAATATATTTGATTTTATTTTTCTATTATGATTACAAACTGCCCGTTATCCATGTTTATTCAAGGCATCCTTGAAGCAGAGATCTGATTTTATAAATAATTAAATGAAAGTAATGAAACAAACAGAAAACTGCCCAATTTTATTTCATAAAATATTAATATTATTTGAGTATTTATTGCTAATAACATTTGTATTTTTTCAAACTTATTTATTAGTTACTAGAAAAACAAAATGATTTAAGACTAGCTTGTTATCTCTTCTCAGTTTAGCGATCCTAGACAGCTATCTAATTTGCTTAGCTAGAAATATGCTGCCGTTTTTAAAAGCTTAGAATTAAAACTTGATAAAAATATCTATTTCAGTCTTTTTTTTAAATATGTTAAATTATATGCTTTTTAATAATCTGATAGTAAAATTACCACAATGGGTGTTGAAAAGTTTGAAGCAATTCATGTCTCTCTCACCAGATGATGCCATTTTATTTTTATAGTTGTTTAAATCAGGGATTGTACCAATTAGATAAGTGAAGTCTACATATATCTTCCTTACTCTTCCGCATTTGTTAGGTGCTGACATTTTTTTTTTTAGTTTTTCATCATAAACCACCAAATACTTACCTTAGCGGAAGAACACGACGTTTTCTTTTTTCGGATCATTATATCTGTTTTTAAGATTTTGTTTTGTCGATCAATTTTAATTCTTTTTTCGAGATATAAAAGAATTAGGCTATCTCTCCCATATGAAGTTGTTCAATTCTGCAGAATTGATATATTATGCATTTGTAGTTCATAAAGTTTAAATGGATTCACGTAATGGCATGTAAAAGGCCAGATCGTGTACAAAAGTCTTTCATATGAAATACATCTCATCATAGAAGAAATGGTTAATACAATCACACTGCAATTTATTTACCTTCTAATAAGGTAAAAACCGGCTTAAAAAATGTATTCTCATCCCCATATTTCAGGGCACCTGAGGTTAGGTGCCTTTTGATTGGGTTTATTTAGGCTTTAATAAAATAGTATAACCAAAACATGATGAGTTATTTAGCAAGAATTCACTACGCCATTTTTTTAAAATAAAGCTTGAAAGAAAGTAAATGATATTGTTTTGGGATTCAGCTTACCTTGAGTATATAATACTAAACATCTACTCACCATGCTTATCAAAACAATGAAAATCTACTCCCAAAGCTGGTACCTGGCATTCGTTCATGTAGGAGGGAGAATTGTAGTCGAAAGCAGTAACATCGCCAAATGTTTCTGTTGCTCCTAAAAAAATATGTGAAAGCAATGCTACTGATATATTTTAAGGAATAAGTAGTATGTATGACAATTTCCAATCCATTCACATTTTCCCTCTTACGTTTTTGGAAATTTTTTACAAATATTATTAAAAGTCCAAAGTGATTTAACGTTGAGTAGTTCTGTGTTGTTTATTTGCGTTTAAGGCATCTAGCAATTCAATTACATTTCTCTACACCTGATGGATGAATTGGAATTTCGAAAGTGGTATAGTATATAACGTCAAACATCAGCGATAGGTCTTGATAAGTTTTTTTGTACAGAGCTGAAGTGCCGTAACATACCAAACAATATAGATTCGACTTTCTCTCAAAATAACATCAGTTACAATTACCTTATTAGTGAGAGTAAAATATATATGCCATTTCATATTATTATATGACATATCTGGTGGATCAACCACAATAATATTAATTGAAACATTTTCAAAGCATTTCAATATTCGATTGAAAAAGATTTGAATATTGTATTGATTTGAATTTTCTGTTGTTTGTTTGGTAGATTAAAAAAATAAGCATAATGTCATTATCTTACTACTCTCATTTTAAAATATAAAAGCTATGCTTCTGATACAAGATAAAGAATAAGTAGTAAATATGACAGTTTCCTCTCCATCCACATTATCATTCTACATAGCTGTTGATTTTTTCCTAATATTACAAAAAGTATTAATTTTTACGAGTTTAATTCTAGTAATTCACATTTATGTATTTAATATTCGGTAGTTCTACGTTTTTTATTGTCATTTAGAACCTCGAACAGATCAACTAAATTTATCTGCGGCCGATGGATGAATTAGAATTTCAAAAGTTGTATAGTATATAAAGCCAAACAAAGAGGTCTTGATAGGTTTTATTTACACATGTGACATGTCTTAATATACTAAACAACAGAGGTTCGGCTTTCTTCCAAAGTAACATACATTACAATTACCTTATTAGCGGCAGTAAAAAGGCGTACCACTTCATATTAGTAACTGCCACATCTGGAAGATCATCCACAATATTATTGAATGAAACATTCTCAATGTGGTAAAATTTGAATATTCGGTTGTTTGTGCGATACATTAAAAATGAAGAAAAAAATAGGCATAATATCATTATTTTATCGTAGAACTTTTAACTGCACTTTGATTACTAAAAAGTGCATTTAAAAAGTTTCGTTGTAAAACTTTTTATGGTATTCACATTAATTTTTTTGTCTACTGTTTAATTTCTAGTTCTGATATTAAAAGGGTTATCAAATAAAAAAGATAAAATCATTTTCATTTATCCGAGATGTAATGATAGAAGAGTAGTAAAAGAATTAAAAAGAAAGATTATTTTTTGAACTTACCGTATAAAGTTCCAAGGAAGACATCTTTCTTTACTTTGTTGTAAATATATTCATAGTTCTTGGGTTTCACAGGACTTGCTCCCATAGAGAGAACTTTAAAGTGATCAAAACTCATGCCAGGATCTGTCAGAAAATAGTCACAATGAATTGCTAAGGTATCACAGACATATATGCGAATTAAAAGCATCTAATGCAACTCTGTAATCAGCATAAAGGTACTGAATATTTGAATTAAATTTCAATTTACTTTTAAAAAAAGATGTCAAATTTTATCTTTTAGAAATTTTATTGCTACTTTATTTTTGGAAAAAAATTCATTCAATGTAGAATTATGCTTTATTAGACGAATGGAAAAGGAAATGAAGATTCGGTTACATAAAAGATGATTTTTTTTCTATGATATATAATAATTTTCAATAGTTGGCTTCTAATTTTAGGACAGCGATTGCTAACCATTTTACTGCTGAGCCGATTCAACCAGCCTCAGTAAACCTAGATAGCCTGGTCAGAATCTATTTCAAATTAGGACTGCAGAATGTAAAGAGAGAACAATTTCGTTAATAACTCATTTTATTTGCTACTTCTCCTTTAAACCGACCCACAGGTAAAACATTTCCGCGGCTAGTTGAGCCGTATCAGTAAGAAAGGATCAAATTATTAAAGTTGAGTTACAAAAAATATGGCATAAGTTTTTTATTATTTTGTTAATTATATTTATAGGAATTTTTCAGAATTAAATATACCGTAGGAATTAATCTGTTTGATTTATTTCTAAATTTTGTACATTTTTACAAGGCGTCCTATAGAATTTTCAATAGACGTTTCTATAGGATTAAGTGAATTTAAAATTCACGTTCCTGCATCATAAGGAAAATTAGATGAAAAGGTTTTAATAATTGAATTAATTTTGATTGTTTTGATTGCTTTTGTTTTGATTTTATGATGGAAATAAAGTTTATTTTCCTTCTTTATTGATAAAATTATCGTTTGCGCCTAATCAAATATGAATGAAAGTGTTTAGTTTGGCACAATTCCAAATTGTAGGGAAAATTAAGCTGGCCAAAATATAAACATATTTTATTCAGTTTGAAATAATTGTAAACCTACTTATAAAATTATATTTCCATTCGAAAACATTTATAGTTGATAGCAATAATTTACATTTTTATCAGAAAACGACTCCTTTCATAGATAAACAAATTGTAAAATTCGAATTGGTTGGCCATGAAAAAAAAGGAATCAAACAAAATTTTTATTATTTATTTGTATTTTTTCTGTTATAATTATACTTTAAAAAATAAAATGCATTTCAACCAGATAAACTAAGACTTGGTTATGTAATCGGAGTGAAGTTTTAAGCTTATGACATATACAAATTGAAATACACGAAACTAAAACTGAAAAATATTTACTGCTATATTTTTAAAGTTGCATGGAAAATAATTACAACATTTATTATGGTAACTTATTCAATTTTCTGATACAAAGCTAGAATCATAATTGTTGAGTTTTCTTTACCTGGAACTATATTCTTCTTATCCAAATGGTCAATGTATGGCGTCGCAATGAAGGAATACGTGATTTTGTATTTGGAAAAGATGTTCCATAAATTGAAACCTGGTCTGGTGTAGGTGGGACAACCAGCGTACAAGAATACTGTAATTCCTAAAGAAAGACTCGGCAATGGGTAATCCCATACGCTCCATCCAACCTGAATGAAGTATAAAGAATACTTTAAATAACCTGAATAAAATAAAAAGAATATTTTAAATAATCTGAATAAAATAGAAAGAATATTTTAAATAGCCTGAATAAAATAAAAAGAACATTTTTAAATGAGTTAATAAAATTTAAATTGAATATAATTAAATTATTAAAATAATTAATTGGTAACATTCTAATAAATTAAATCATTTTATTTCCAATTAAATGTTATTTAAAACAAACTTAATGATTGTGATAATATACAAAATTAGAAAGATATTAATAATTATAATTTCAACAGGATTTTAAAAAAAAAACTTTCAATTTCTGTTGGTATTTTTTTAATAATATTGGATAAATTTAAAAAAGAATCTTACTTTTTTTATATCTCTTTTAAAAGATTGATGGACGAGAGATAAAAATTGGAATTTTTACTATTTCGTCTTTTTAAAAAGTTTTTCCAAAAAATAAGTCAGAATCAAGCGGTTTGTTCCTTTTTAAAAGTTCGTTCATATTCATTTCTTTTGAAATATTTTATTATAGGTCAGGAGAGAATTCAATTGAAAGATACTTTGATGATTTTTGATAAATACATTATAATTTTAAAAACACACCCCTAAATAATTTTAACTGTTAAAAGTTTTTTTGACAAAAATATAGGAACCATAAGATTTCAATTCATCATTTGAACTACCCTTAATGTTTTTCAGAAACTCCATGAACATTGTAGCTTCTTGATTTGCTAATAAGCATGTTGACGGATTTAATGAATAATTTTATCACTTTGCAGTCATCAGGCAATACCAATAATGAAAATAAATTTAACAAAAAGGAAAATTTTGATAAATATGTAGCTTTTTTTCATAAGGTATTATTAATAACGGTGAAATACAGGTGAAATACAAATTTACGTTCTTACAGTTATAAACTTAAGGATTATTTAAGTTTTGGAATATATTGGAAATGTAAATCTATTGATATAAACTCACGAACAGTTCGATAATTATTTTTTCTTTAATTCCTTGCATATTCTTTAATTCCTTGCATTTTTTTCTGAAACATTAATTCTTTTTTCCTAAATTAAGATATCTAAAATGCCTTATGTCAGTTTTTGGTGATCTTTCATTTCATTCATATGAATTTATTTTTAAAGAATTGTTTGATTTTTAAATGTAAAAGACACAAAGAACAATGAGGAAGAGTTTTAATGCTCACCGGATAGTGACTGAAAAGTCTGTCTCCTTTTTTCAGATCCAGAATAAAAATAAAATCGCGTAGTTCACCAATTAAACTCTGAAAGAGAAAGCCATCATTAGTGTTTCTGTAAAAATTCAAATAAAA
The DNA here is from genome assembly GCA_026289955.1 of Argiope argentata. Lineage (NCBI taxonomy): Eukaryota > Metazoa > Arthropoda > Arachnida > Araneae > Araneidae > Argiope > Argiope argentata. The sequence goes on along the minus strand of JAOUZG010048650.1, from coordinate 2,301,101 downwards.
GATTAAAATGAAAATGAAATCTGCATATTTCAATGTATCATGTCAGAACATCATTTCTTGAAAATCTGAGCACCACATGCTCGTGCTAGTTAAATTATATTTTCGTGCATTTTAATTGTTTAATTGGATGAGTCACTTTAGTACTGCAGAAGATCCAAGAAACTTTGTCTCGCATTGATTGTTTAAAAAAATATACCACATTTCCTGTTTATTTCTTTCCATATATTCACGTGCTCGAAATGACATTTCTTTCTAGGTTTTATTGGCTGTAGTTATTAACTTATTTTTTTAAACCAGAGCTTTTCTAAATGCAATGCAATGTGTTATTAAAAGCCGATTTTTTGAGCTGCTCGTGCAGAGAATAAAATTTTTATTTTTCGCTTAGGGATTTTGTTGACGCCAAATATCTCATCCCTAAAAATATCATGCTTTGACCTGATAATAAAAAACTAATAGAAAGAAATTCTAATTTGAATGAAATAATATACTTGAGTTCAATCATAAAAATGGAAATATTAAACAATATAAGATCAAACATTTTTGACGTCATTTTGTATAAAAATAATAAGTTAAACTAGAATTTAACTTTTAAATTATAGATTTAGAAAATAGCTCATTTTCTTTAATGAATAATTCTTTTCTAGTATATCCCAGATCACAGGGTTCACCAGATCACGGGGTAGCACTTCTTCCCCGTGATCCGGACGTCCCGGTTCAAGCATGGTTGTTCCTCTTCTGTTTTTATCTGTGAGGTGTGTAAATATCCGCACCCTCCTCTGTAAAAAGTGGTCGTGTAAACGAATGCAGCAAGCATGAAGGTGCTAAGTCATAATCTTGGCTCTAGTTGGCGCTACTTAAAAAACAAAAAACGCTCACTCGGCTTAAATGACTGACATATAGCTTTCAGTGGACTTGTAAAATGACATAAATCCCAACATCAACAACATAAAACATTGTAAGTTCCGATATGAGAAGGGTTACATACCCTGATAATCATGGCTACATTTGAAGAATAATTACTTCGAAATATTGTATAAAGTACTCACTCCTATCCCATGCACAACTCCTTTAGGAAGGCCCGTAGTGCCCGAAGTGAAATTGGTCACCCTGGGGTGATCAAGAGGAAGCTGTTCAAATACCAAATTGGGTACTCCGCCATTATTGTCCACTCCAGCATGCAAGAAGTCATTCAGAGAGATGCTTTAAATGAGAGATAAATATAAGTAGAAATACGCGATCCGTAAATTTTTATAGTGCATAATAAATTTCAGAAAAATATTAAAACGATTTTCGAAGAAAAAAAAATTCAAGATTATTTATTGCATTTATATCTTACATATGTGTGTGTGTAGACTCATGTCTTGCATGTAAATGAGAATTGAGATAATGTTACTTTAGTCAACTTTAATTACTTAGTAAATTGCCTAAGATGTTATATTTCATTTATATTTTAATAAATGAAATAATAAAAATATTATAAACTCTTTTTGCAACACTGCACATTTTTACTGATTCTGCTACTTAATGCAGCTTACTAATAAATACTGTAATAAATCCTATTAATCTATAATATAAAAAAAAATTTAAGCAGAAGCAAAACACTAATGATTTACTACCTGTGAATAGGAAATATAGCGCATCTTTGTTAATTTAGTGTTTCTTTTTATAAATCGTAAGGGTTTAGGGTTAGAAGGGTTTTTCTTACAAAAACGATGGATAATTTAGCTTCTAATATATTATATTAGATATTGATTAGTAAAAAATGTTCCTAAATTTCAATGTTTTCCAAAAATATTTAAATAATTTTGAGAATCTTAAACATTTGATAAGGATTTGGATCAATTCTAAATGATGAAAATCGATTTCAACTATTATGACAACATGCAAATTTATTTCTTCTCTTATCTTGACTCAATATCTTCAAAATCCTTTTGAAATGTTTTAATAATATTTTAAATAATTCAGTTGCGATATAAATTCTTTATTTTTTTCTAAGTAAGATTTTCAAGACATTCTAAAATGCTTCATTTATGAATCTTATATATTTAGTTAAACACACTTCTGTTCTTGCATGCATATTAAATGTTTTTTAAAACCAAATAAAAATATTAGAAACTTAATACCATTCCGACTATACAATTAGTACACATAAAGAAATATAAATTTTTATTTATGTATACGATTTATTTTTATTTGGTGATAAATACCATCAATAATTGAAAAAAGGACTTACCATTTAGGCATATTTATTAAACGCTTTTCCGTTTCTTTTTTAGTGGAAACAACAATCAACTTTTCCATGCTGGGGATATCTGAAACAACAAAACATGTTTTATATAAAAGAATTGGCATGGAACTATTGACATAATCGATTTATATTTATTTATTCTTGCTTTACAGGGTACTTAAGTGATATTTCCATAAATATTCTTAGTTATGCATGCACGTTAAAAAAATGTTAATTACTGATTATCGTCTTATATGTTCAAAAAAAGAGGATAAAGATCACCCTAGAGAAAATCCTCATTTCTTAGTTCTTGTTGTCTTCTTCATAGGGAATCAAATGCAATAACAAAAAATAAATTATTATAATTTTATTTATTATGTATGGGCTTTAGCCGACAAACAATCTAAATTGATGTTGTCAACAGAGCAAGTAAGTCATCTGTACATATTAATGTAAGTTAAAAAAAAGATTATACACAGTGGATTTACGCTGATTTCCCAATTTAATTTTAATTCTGGCGTTGTGAATTGTGTGGTTTAATTTCAAACATATCTTGAACTTGATGACCTAAGAGCAATATACTTTAGATATAACTGCAGAAAAGAGACTTCTTACTTTCAATAAGAGTTGGGAAATCATCGATCATGTGAAATGGTTGTCCGTCTTCTTGGAAATGGTCTACAGTTAAGATGAATTTGGGTTCCATGAAATTGAGAACTTTGCTCGCGGCCTGAAAAAAATTCCAATAAAATTTCATAAAACATACAAAATTATATTAAAATATATCAGTGCTAATTCAACAAATTTACATTGATAAAAATACATTGGGTAGAAATAAATTTGCACAAAAATTATATTAAAAACTATCTGTTTGTTTTCAAATTTTTTAACACTGATGTTTAGCTAAAAGTACATCTAATATCATATTTATTCATATTTTAAAATTTATTTAAATTTAAATTTTACTTACTTTAGCTCCGAAGAAAGGAGAAGGCCCGCCAAAAATCCCGCCAATGCTAAATACCGCCAAAGCTACAATTACTGGCTCCTTTCTATTAGACATATAACCTAAAGACAAAATGAATCGGAAGTCATTACATTATTAGTCTCTAAAATTTTATTCTTGCAATATTGCAGATATTATAAAGTTATACCAAAATATATTTAATCACAGTAATGAAAATGTTTTTTAAAAAAATAATTGGTCTTCCTCTTGTATGGTGCTGGAAATTGGAGAGGGGGTGCTAGCTCAGGTGTCATCCTCGTCATCTGTTCGTGGTTCAAAATTACGTGATATGACCCTAAATAGGCTTATTTTTGTTTTAAAATAGGATATTAATATAACTGAATTGAACTGAACTAAGAAAATAATTGAAATCGAATTCTGACTGCAACATAATGGTTTTAAGTTGTTGCATTGACTATTTTTCTAAATTTATTGCAATTTACAATAGTGATTCGGCAATAATGAAGGATAAATAGTATAATATTACTCTTATTCTCAAAGTTTAGAACTAAATTCATTTACCCAGTGTATTAAAATGTATTTAAGTTATAAATCTTAAGCTAGAAAAAATCTAATATGTATCTAATATCATAAATTAAATGAACACCGTGAATAAATGTCCTCTGCAATAAATTAATTACAACTTAAACTTGAACTCTTTGTTTACTGATGGGATTTTTATCAGATATTTACTGAGCTTCCGTCAATTTTCTCATGATACTGTTTTAAACTTTTTAAAACCACTCATATTTAGACCCTCACTTATGCAAAGTTCCTTATTCAGTTGTTGAATTGCATTTCAAGACTGTTTCTCTTTGGAAAATTATTAGAAATTTATAAATAAGATGATACAAGGTAAAGATAGATTCATGAAATATTTAAAATCATGCATGTGTTTCCATAAATGATTTTTTTTCTTTTTGGTAAATTATAATTTCTTTTCTGCTTTTCATTTTCTGATTTTTCAATTCTACCATTAGTTCGCACTCTACCATTAGTTTATTCAACCACTCAAATTCAAATAAGTTTTTTTTAAACTTGTAGTGGATGACACTGGATTTTAATACAGTTTTTTTTAATATTAACTCATAAAAAATAAAATTAAAGAAGTTTATAATATTTTATATGCGATTCGTTCGGTTTCGGACCAACAGATGGCGCCACGAAAATTTTGTCAATTTTTTTCAATTATTACTATTAATAAGTAAGTAAGAACTGATTTACATTTTTTTATATTACTTGTTTTTATTAAGCTCAGAATTATTTCATGAAATCATCTTTCAAATTACCATTAAAATTTTAAAGATTAATATAATATTTTTATTAAAAAATAGTCCACTTCGTAAGTTCCATAAACCCTGTTGAGATTTCGAAGTCCCAAATTATTTTCTATATAATAAATGAACTTGATCATCATTTACATACAATAAAAATTGGGCAATGGAGTGTTTATTTATATTTAAATTAAGCATTAAAATAATTAAGTACGAATTTTAAAAATTTTAAGAAATTAAATAAATGAAGAGGTAAACAAAAGTAGTAGTTAGTAGATAGCTTCGAATTTCTTGACATTGAAGCATCATATTAGAACAAATACAATGCATTCGTTTTTAAATGCTTAAAAATATGAGTTGCTTTAAAAGTTCACCTATCTTTCATGTTAATTCACTTCACATTACCAATCATTCAACTCACAAGCGACTCTGTCTCCGATTTTCAATCCATGTTTGCGAAATGCTGCAGCGTACAGTTTCACTTCTTCGTAGAGATCAGCGAATGTCAATATTTCTTCGTTTCCTAATTCATCTAAATCGCAAATAGAAATACATGTAAATATTATTCAGTGCTTTTAAACGGATGTAATATATAAAATAAAGAATCTAAATGTCTACTAATGTTTCAGTCGTAAATTTGGTAACTGAAATTAATTAATTTTATAGTTTGGTGATTCTGATACTACTAAACCTAATGCCACAGTTGCAATTTCGAAAATTAATTTGGATTTTAAAGTCATTAATAAATATTGTGCAGTACAATAACAGGGCAATAACATAAAAAATCTATCCATCAAATTAAAATAACACATTATACATCTTTAAATTTTCAGTGATATCAAATACGAACTACAAGAAAAAAATCGCGATTTTCTCTGATATCAAATATAAGCTGCTACTTTTTTTGCTATTTTTAGTGATATCAAATTTAAGTTACTAGAAAAAATCTTTTGACTTTCTGTGACATCAAATATGAGCTACTAGAAAAATTTACTATTCACTTTAAACTAAATTTTTATATGCAATAATGACTTTAAGGGTTTCGAAAATTTCATCTCTATTTTGATATAAGAAAAATATTAGTTTTATTATAAAATATAAATATAACATTATTTATAAACATAAATAATGTTTATTAGAGAGTGATCTTTGATCAAAATAGTATTTTGCGCTTTCCATTAAAAATTTTTAAAATTATTATGAAAATGAGGCTGAGTTATACAAGTAATATTAAATAGATGAGAGTGCAATTTAGTGTAAAAGGAAATGACTAAAATGGAATATCAACTGCTTTTTCTTTTATTATTAGGAAAGATTTCTAAACATATACATAGTTTATAGACTTTTTTCCACGCAAACGAAGAAGAATTATAATAGTCGTTAAAAGCTACTTTAAGGTAGTCCCTTACACCAGAAAACCCATTTTTAGAATTATGTCTTTATGTGATCGCGATAATTCAAAAATAATTTGAACGTGAAAAAATGATATATGAATTTGATATCTGAATGTAATATTTACATTTAGGAATGTCTATCGAATTTGAAATAAAATCTCTTTTCAGGGAATTTGTCTGGTTAGTTGTCCAAATACAAAGAGCTGAATACATAAAAGAGTCCAAAAATCGATCAACTTGAAATTTTAAACTATTTTCGGTGATACAATGACGGTAACGGTTTGTAAATTTTCTTGAATATTAACATGATATCTCAAAAATGCAATATTTTATATAAATTAAATTTGGTATACGATCATTGAAATTACATGTATGTGTCCAGTTTTGTTTTTAATCTGCCAAGAGAGAAAATTTTAGAAAGTAAACTTGACGTTTTTTATGATGCCAATAAAAAGATAAAAGATACTTGGAGGCCAAGACATAACATTTCGCTTTCATGAAAATTTTAAGTAAGCCTTGCAAACTAATGTGTCTGCTCATTGCCTGTTTTATCGAATTATCCAACTCTAATAGGGATGTTTAAATACGTGGCTAATGGCATGAAAACATTATTAAAAATTTTAATTCAAGTTGTGCAATATCCACACTATAAATAGATATAGATATAAAGTCTCTTATTGAATATTCTTTCTTTTATATCAATGCCTCTTTATAATAAATAAGTACATAGTAAACAAATATAGATTTTTTTGTTTAATGAGGGTAAAAAATTCATGATACTTTTAATTTATAAAATTTTTAACATTTTCTAATACAGCATTGTTTTTGTTTTAATGAAACATTCAACGATCGGTGAATTGCATTAAAATTAAGGTTACATCAAAACAAATATGTGCCAGTACAGCATGTCTATATCAGAAAATTTTAAACAAAATTATAAGAATAATGAGGTTATTTTCTATTTATAAATCTTTTTGAATACCAATATTTTATGATTTAACATTTTACGAATGGTAAATTGTCGAAAAAAATAACTGTGATTATACCTAAGCAAATGAGAGCCGGTGCATCATGTCTGTATCTTAGAAGATTTTCGGCAAAATTGAATCTTGCTCCTGGAAACCATTTGACGTCAAGGAAGTTTTTACCTGTTTTCACAAAAACCTAAAAAAAGAGAAATATATATATATTTAAAATTATACAAATTTTTGGATTTAATAAGAATGCTTTTTAATCTTTCTTTCATCATAAGAAAGAATATGTTAATTGCCAAATTTCCTTTTGGTTAATGGAATTAACTGATATTTTGATTTCCACTATTTTTTTAGTGAATTAATAAGGAAAATAAACATTGTTCTGGGCAATTCTATAATTTCTCTGAGTTATTGCAAAATATTAATAAATTACTTTTACAAGTGCAATGGTCTTTTTATGTTATGTAGAATTTATTGATTAATTTGAACTATTTCAAAGTGTAATATTAACTAGTCTATTCTACTGCTGGCAGAAATAACTGATCAATGGCATTATGAGTTCTTTTTTGTACATAGTAAAAGTGTCTGCAATCAGATTCAGCTCGTCTCACGGAGAGGGCAGAGGTGGCCTGGTGGAAGGTCTTGTCACGTGAGCCATAGGGTTTAAAGGTTCGAGACCTGATTCTACCATAGAATCGTCGTGTAAGGGAATCTGTTGCACGCTTTATCCCTTATTATCAAACACCTTACCAAGGTGTGGTGTAATGTGGAGAGGGAGTTCATACTCAGATGTCATCCTCTTCATCTGACAATGGTTCAAATTTGCGAAATCCGTCCCAAAATAGCCCTAGTGTTGTTTTACAAAGGGACATTAATACAATTAAGCTAAACTCGTTCCACGGAGAGGCACCTCGTAATTGAAGATGAGATGCTTCTGGTATAGTGGTCGGTTCTCACCACTCTTGTGTACACGGAAGGTCAGCAGTTACCCTATCGACTGGATCCTAAGGAAACAGCTATGCTTAAGTTTTCATGAACAGGAGATTGACCTGCAACTTCATGACGACTGTATATTAACTGAGATGAAAAAATTACTACACCAATGCGATATATCTTCTATTTCAAGGCATTCTTTCGATTCCTGAACATTCCCTCACCTCCATTAAATAAATACATTCCTTTGAATAAAATTGAAAGTTATTTCCTTTCTTTTTAAGGCCGAATTATACCACATTTTTTGTGTTTTTGAATATTTTTTTAAAAAATTGTTTACAATTTATAAATTTGTAATGTAACAGTAAAAAAGCGATTAATCAAAACACATACATACATATTTCGAATATTTTTATTTGTTACAATTTATTTATAATAAAATAACAAGTTTTATTAAGACCTGTTGACTTTACTACGCTCCTTTAAAGGTGTTTTCTACCCATTTTTTTTTTTTTGTTAAACTTGAAATAGGAGTGGATTTTTAGAAACAGGACAGGAGAGTACTAGTTTTTTTAAAATTTGTATTTGCTATTAGAAAATGTAACAATATAATTTTAAAATGATTATATTTTTATCACTTCTTAAGCCATTTTTAAGTGTTTGTATAATTTATAGTATTTAAGAATTATTGAACAGCAAATTTAGCCAAATAAATGTTGTTAACACTTAATTTTTTTTTAAGAAATAATCCTAAATTTGAAGTCAACATAGGGTTTAATTCAAGGAAAAATTCTCCAAGAAAGCTTTTTAATACCTCGTCGTATGACTTAGAAGCAATGATGTCAAAATAGTCCCACATTTCTTTCCAGTAGTCCATAAAATGTTCTACGGACCATTTATGAAGATCCCAGTAGGATTCTGAAAATAAGGCAAAAGCATGTGAATAGGTTTATATTGCGAAGGTTATATTCTCGATATTTATTTATTTAGTGGTATAATAATTTATTTAATAATGATGTTTTTTATCGTTTATATTGTATTTAAAATTTTCAGTCATCCTTAAGACATTTTAAAAGTTTAAATTTGTTAATATAATATAAAGAATGGAAAAAGAATTAAGGTGACTTACCAAAATGCTGATTATATTTTTCTGAAATATACTTTTTAAATTTTTCGAGTTGTGTATCCGGAATTTTTTTGTCCCAAATGAGAATTGTGGGTCTCTGAAATATGTCGTCACCAGCATTTCCATTCGATTCTACTGAAAATAAGTAGAAAGTTTTTTTTCTCAAAATACACATCTTAAGGCCATTATAATTATTATCTCATTATTGTTAACTTTTTTTTGTATAAAATAATATTTTATTCGTAACAATTCAAAACCTTAAATTTAGAATCCTTTAATTGAATTTTTATTATTAACTAATTATGACATCACTGGATAGGTAGTTGCAATTCATAAACACAAAAGTTTGGTTTCAATAAACGATAATTTATTCTTTGGTCAATAAATTGTTATTTTTTATTCAAATTATTTATTTTCAAATGTTTTGGATTAGATTTAATATATTGCTGGAATGGAATTTTTGCAAGGCTTATAAACTGTCAAGGAAAATATAATATGAAAATTAGTATGTGTGAAATTCAAACAAATTTCATGTTTTTATTATTTTTTTTTTTGCCCTTACTATCGACATTACTTATTTTCTTTCCTTTTCCGACATTTGAAAATAGTTAATAGATATGAGATTCTTTCACAAACGTATTGCTTCAAAACAGAGCAAAAACTTTGAAGCCTTTGTTAGTATAGTTAAAATTAAACTAAAACTGTCATTCTTTTGCATAGATTTTGCCATTTTCCAATTTACAAGATCTTGGCAATTATTACTTTATCATCATATTTCTTTAGTCTTAACAATTTTTCTACCTGAGTATTTTATTCCTATTTTATATTCAAAACATTAACTTAATAAGTAATATTCTGTTTTATATTACTTTGTTTTAAATATTTTATTTTATATATTATGATTTCTATAATTCCATATATAAATAGTATAAAGGCCTTATATGCTATATCACTCCAAGCTTTCATTTCAATCATTCATTTTTCTTATGACTTTTGAAATAAATTGTTTCTGATTTCTTTTTATAATATTCCCATTAATAATTATCGGAAGAATACTCAGTTATGCTAAAATTGAATTCTCCATTACTAATGAACAAATACTAGTTATAGTGAAAATTTCTTAAAGAATTGAATGAGAAATATTACACACGAAGGCATATTTTTATTCATAGAATCCTCAAATGAATGATAAATCAATAATTAGAAATTTATACATATATATTTATTGAACTTTGACTCGTAACTGAAGACGGAACTCAAACTGGCTAAGCGTTGCTCATTAGCTCTGATTATCTCGTGGTATTTTGACCTTGAATGCAATTATCTCCTCAGCACCTTCAAGTTGTTCTTACAGCAATATGCCGGCAAGAGTCTGAGTATAAATACATATGTATAGCCGCACTATTCTTTTTCAAAGTTGTTATTTATGGTGTTATTGGCTTCATGTCTTTTAATTTGGCTAATGCAAAAATAATAAAGAAATTATCTTAAAAATATTTTAAAATATCACATTTTTCATTTTTGTTATTTAAATTCTGAAAGTAATTGTCATTATTGTAATAATATCTAAACAAAGTAAATGTACATTAAAAGATTATTACATTATGTGTTTTAATAACATCTTTATAGCATTTAATATTATAACACTTAATATTTTTAATACTAATATATTTGGTAGCTACATGATTTTCGAAATGTATTGTGTTTCCAAAATGAATTCCATTGCTGTTTACAAAATATAAAATAGAAAAATAACAAAGGAGTATTTTGACTCCAAGGCCGTGTGAGGACATGCATGTCTCCCTTTACTGGTTTATAAACCCATCTGAGAAACTTTGGGGTTTTCTAATGAAACTTGCATAAATATTTATTTATTTCACTCTAGATTAGCTAAATTATTAGTTGCAAGAACATTGTAATAATGGTAAATATAGAGCGGTAAATCAAATCAATTACAAATCTGAAATGTTAATACCACGTAACTAAAACTAGTACATGTTCTTTCTCCCTTACAAGGATTACAATATTTGCAATGGAAAAATCTTTAGAATAATAATTATAGTCTCTCAAAACTCAACATTAATATTGAAAAAAATAAAACATTATGTTTCCTTTATTTGCAATTTTCTTTTCTATATATATTCATCTATGTTCAATCCTCTCTCAATTCCTCCATCTTCAATATGTTCTATCTATTCCTCTATCTTCAATTCTCTATCTATTACTCTAACCTTAGTTCTCTATCTAACCCAACTATGTAGGAAATATAATTGCTATAAAAAATTCTGTTTCATTTCGTTCATTTGATGGAGTTATAACAGAATACTTTTATTTCTAAAGCAAAACTTAAGTTATTGTAGTTTCCTAAAGGAGAGAATTTTACTTTATTTTATTGTCACGCTTCCGATTGGAATGTTTTATTAGTGAATAATTAATTAATAAATTGTGTCTTACCAGTGCCCTTTGTTTCCATTTCAATGAATATTATATTACAGTAAGAATTTTCGAAAAATAAAATTAAGTGAAATGTGAAAAGTAGTGAATCACAATGAAATATATATGTATGTTGTTTTTGTAATACAAATTTGTTATTTTAGGTACTTTTCAAATGGATAAACGGATACAATGTATTTTTTTAAAGTTCCAAATATGTGACATTTTCAGAACTTTCCCGTTATTTTTCATTTCCATTTGTTACGTTCACCCTTAAATATGCTTCATGTCAATTGATACGTCCAACGTCTTAATCAATCAATACTCAGAATAAATCAAATGTCAGACAGATGTTTGAACAAAAGTTTAAAAAAATATTTTGTCAAATAAAAATCAGACGGATAAATTCAAATAAAAAAAAGAAACCAAGATTTTGAGTAATCTTAAAGTGTTATGAATTGGATACACAAGTGTTCTCGAAAAAAAAAATATAAGAACATTGATTTATTTAAAGAAGCGTTGAAACAGTTTCTAGAAACAAATGCCACAAAACATTTATGTAAAAATCTTAAAAGAGTACTAAAAAAATCAAGCTGTCAATTTTCCTTGAAATTACATATGGTAGTATTTTTTTGTAATAAGTTCAAAAGTCTTTACATATATGTAAACATGTTAGATTTACTTAAGTGAAATAAAAATGTAATATATTCTTATTGTTATATTAAAAAATGGAAGAAAAAAGGCTTAGAAATATTTCTTTTTAGATTTTTTTCGGGAACTTAAATGTTCTGGAATTTTGTAAGCCAAAGATTAAAATTATTTTTATTTCTCTTTTTATTATTCTTTAAAATTAGAACCTGTATTTTGAATTGAAAAAAATATATTATTTTCTCAATTTATAGGATAAAGAATCAATATAATAATTTTTTTGTCAAACTAACTATTTTACTTTCTTGTTAATAAAGTAATAAAGTGAAAACTATTTCAGTAATTAAATTTAGATTTCGAGATCTTAAAAATGTTATTGGAGATAATAATTTAAAAACATGCTAAATAATTAAAGTTTAGCCCTTAATTTTGTTATACAATTGAATAGTGTATAGTTTACATAGTTTTTATAATAGCTATAGTGTATAGTATTTCAATAAACTATATATATTGTTTTTAGTGTAGCAGGTTCGAATTGAATGATCCTTTACTAGAAGACAGTACAAACAAATTTTTTCACAGTTATTTACAGGTATTACAGGATAACTTGATAAAGGAAAACTTCAGATAAAATCAATTCAGCAGTCGACTGTCATTAACCGCGTAAATACGTCTTTAGCACAATTAACACAAACTGAAAAACAGATATTGTATAGTACAGCATACAGTAAATCCCAGTGAGCTCAATAATACAATGTAAACAACAAACGTAAACACAGCTCATTAATAATTAGCTAGAAAAGTAATCAGCTCACTCAACGAGTCGCTACTCTTTCGAGAGGAACTAATTAATTTTCGGCAACCTGTCCCTTATATAGCCGAGCGAGCGAGCACGCGGAAGCAACGTGAGCTTCGTGAATGATACAGAGGCTACCAGACTATTATTTTCGCCAAATTAACTCGGCTGGCACCAAGTTCTTCGTCGTCTGTCTCCAACGATGTCTCCTTCGGCGAGGATTCGCAGCGCTCACCCGCTTGTAACAATATGAAAGTTGGGATGAAATCTGCCAAAGAAAGGTCTACTTCTCTACTATTATAAGCTTCGCAACCATCAAAATTGTAATTGTAATTATAACATACGTTAACTGCTCCAACCAGCCTTGGCGCATAAGAAAACTCTAAATGACACTACCACCGTAATAGCATCTTCAATCACAGTACAACCCTTTCCGGGGGAAATAGGTTCCCTCATAGGAAGAGGGTAATCGACCCCACACCTTATGTGTGATCTTTCACATAAGTTTTTGAGATCAATACTGCATAACTTCAACAAGGAAATTTTCATTTGTTATGTTGTTAAACGGAAATAATAGAAGTATATTTATAAGAGAAATGTGTATGTTTCCATTTCTCTTATATATCTATTTATATTTGCACAGCTTTCAAAATTTCCAAAAGGTAATATTTCAGAAGAAAATCAAACTATTGAAATATTTTGTTTAAAAATCTATACTGAAGAGAAAGATTTTAATTCTATTATTTCGTTCAATTTTCCTTTCAAAATCAAAATTTAATAAACATTTACTGTTATAAGAGATTGATAACAACAGGGAAGCTTTTTTCCTTACTCATTCAAATTCATTAGAATTTTGAAGAAAAAATACCAATAACTGAAAAATGTTTTATTTCCTTAAATTAAATATAAGGTAATAATAATAATAATAATAATTCATTCAGAAAAACAAAATGCATTTATTTCTTATATATGAAGATAATACAAAAAATTGTTCTTGTGTATCATATAATCAATCATAGTTATAAATGTATAAACCTTTCTTTTTATTCTTGTTTATTTTATAATCGTTATGTTTCTCGTTCTTATAATGAGTTACATTAATTTTTTTCTAAATTTTGATAATAAATGTTTGCCTTTCGTTTTGATTTGATAACATTAAGTTGTTTTTATTCTATATGTAAAACAAGATAAGATGTTTCAGAAACTATAGAATGATTGTTGAATGCATATCAATTCAGATATTTTTAATTTTTATTTTTCCAATTAATATACAAAATTATCTAATACAAGCCTTTCAATAGATTAATTGAGTTAATTAGTTTACTTATACATTCATCAGATATTCATTAAATAGAATCATTTAAGAATCCATTTTGTTAAATTCTAAAAGCTGTGGAATATCACATATATATTGCAGACATTCTGGATTTTTTACATTTTTCACTTCTGGTACCTTGTCTGTCATGATAATTTTCTTTACAAGGCTCTCCATCCTCTTTCCGTTCAAATTATACTGAAAAAGTTAATAAATGCTGTGTCAGAAAATTAAGAATGTAATAAATAATACATTGAAATTATTAAATTTATTTCGAACAGTCTCAGAATGATGAAATGTATTTCAATTATTTTTCTGAAGACAAAATGTCATAAAACACAAAATTTATAAGGAAAATAAAAGTTAAAAAATTTTCTTTTACAATTGTATTAAAAAGTAGAGTTTATGTATGTATATCTTCTTTCGTTTATTACTCAAGAGCTTTAACCATTCTAACTTACTAATAGATGGCGCCAGTATTACAAAATCAAAATGAAATTGGTGATTAAGAATAAATAATTAAGAATATTAGAAATTCATCAAAAGTATATAAATGTAACAAATTTAAATTATGTCTCATCAGGATGTAAAACATAATTAATATGAAACAAGGGAAATTAAAACTTTATCAGTAGGTTGAAATGAAGTTTTGATAGTTTAAAATGGCTAAACTGTTTTAAAAAATCACATTTCGGAGCAAGAAGCCGAAAAGATATATAGGGAAATCTATGATCGTAAATTTCAAGTTATCATGTGAGTCAAGTCAAGTTATTTATTTAATTTAAGGCATTAAGTAGTTTAATGCAGTTTGAAAAAGCAATACTGGTAAAAGCATGTCAACCTTTTATAAACGCATCTGGTTTCAAATAAGCCTACATAATTATAATGCAATACTGGTAAAAGCAGGTAAAAAGATATCTTAAAGAAAAAGGGAAGAGAGAAACGAAAAAAAAAATAATATTTATTTTTTTACCGTAAATTTCGGAGACACCAAAACCTTCTAACCCAAACAACATCATGTTCTTACATAATAATAAAGTTTTTAAATTAAGGAAAAACATTCGATATCTTACTGGTACATCAGGAATTTCTAAAATTACTTCTGGAGCAGTATCAAGTTCTTTCCAAGTGCTTTCCTCTATCTTCTCTTTCAGCTGAGATGTGAAAGAGCATCCTTCTTTCAATTTTACGAAAAGAACTGCTCTTGAAGTACCATCGGGCCGCTCTTGTCCAACACAAATATAATCTTCTAGTTCTTCCACATCAGAAACTACCAAATATTTAAAATAATATTTAATTTGGATTGCTTTAATCTGAAGAGTGTTTACAGTTATATGAATAGCAAAGTATAAAATGAAGCAAAAGAATTATTTCTGTACATAAAAAGGAATTTAGATGAGAGAAAACTTATCAAAAATTTTATACATGGAAGAATCTTGCTGATTTATAATCAAATATTGCTCCAAACTCGGGATTAATCAGATATATTCTTAAATTATACTGTCTATTCTAGGTTAATTTCGCAGTTGACACTGAAATTTGCTTAAGCATTTCTTTCAAATAATGCAAATGAGCACTTTTAAGTAAGCCTACTTGTTTTTTACTGTTTAATAGGAGAGATTCTGTCCCACTCTTCTTGCTTGTGTTGTGAATATATCCGTGTATTTGTTTTATTTTATCGGTTTCTGATTTTGACAAAGCTTAAAGATTTTGGATAAATTGACTTTTAACGAAACATTCCAATTATTATCTTTGGAATTCTTAAAGTACTTTTGTGAATTAAAAAAAATTATATCGTTAATCGCAGGATCGGTGAAAAGAATCAGATAACAGACTGATAAGAATTGATTTCATTCACTTCAAATATAAATGGAGAATATGCTTATTCATGACTACAAGTATACAAAATATTGTTTGAAACAATAAGGTAATTTGTCGATGTTTCCTATTGATAAGCTGCTAGCTTACAGATTCCTTTTAGTTCAAATTGCCTATCGAATCATCACATTACAATACATACACAATCAATTTATTCCTGTAATTTTGTGTATTTGAAGCTTCGCCCAAAGCAAATTTCCTGTATAACCATTCATTTTAGTCAATATTTAAAAAAAGATATAAATGTAGATTACGGTTACCTTTTTGCCATCTCCTAAATTGTCTTATTAACTACACTTCTTCAGAACTTGAGAATCGTTAAGCTTTAAATAAATTTATCGTCCGAGATTAATGATCAGCTGCCGGCTAACAGATTTCTTTTGGTTCAAATCACCTATCGAATTATCACATTACAATGAATACACAATCAACCTATTCCTGTAGACCCATTTCATATAGCTACAATCTCGGATTATTAATTTATCTAAAGAGCAACAATTTTCAAATTCTGAAGAAGTGCAGTAAAGAAGACAATTTAGGAGATGGCAAAAAGAAAATCGTAATCTATATTTACATGTTTATTTGAATAATGATTAAAATGAATGGTTATGCAAGAAATTTACTTCGGGAGAAAAATCAAATAAATAAAATATATCAATATTCAGTCTTATGTCATAAAATAAGTTTAGAAATTTTACGAACGCAATAATGTTATTTGTCTAACATGTATAATAACCATTTATAATAATTAAATCAAATTAGTTTACAAATTCTACTTGTTTCCTATTTCAAATAACAATAATCATAGTTAATTTTATAGTTTTTTTATGTGAAGCGCCATCAATTTGAATGTTATCTGTAATAGTTGATAGGGTCATGTTTATGAGCTCAATGTTTCTATAAAATTAATACAATATATTAGGTTTGTTTCAGAGAGTTTAGCAAAGTTTTCAAACTAATTCTTGCTAATAAAAGCAGTTTTCAGTTTCATTATTTTTTAATTACTTAATTCTATGTTTTTTATAATTTTTGATGTAAATGGAAAATAATTTTCCATTAATATTTTGGAAAATTTGAAGTTCACTTTAATTGGTAAATTAATTAAATTCAGAGATTGATGTGTTTAAATATTAAGAAATACTTTTGTGAGTTTCTAAAGATTTTAACTTTTCGGAGAATATTACTGATTTATATTTTTTAAATTTTCACATCCATTTTAAATAATCAAAATTTTTCAGTTCCCTCAATGTTAGTCTACCATTCTAATAGTATTGAGTTTAGAAGAGACTTACTTGCAAAATAAATGTCATTAGAATTCAGACGCTCTCCGTGTTGCTTTATCGTGTTATCACTAGAAAAAATGAATAAAATAACTTCAAAAAATTATTACATATCGTTTTAAATATATTAATTTTTATATTTATTCCAAAAGTTTACAGAAAAGTTTTAAAAAATAAAAACAAAAGGGAAATGTAAAAATATATTGAACATTGATTAGTTTTTTCAGAGCAACTGTCTGAAAATTAACAAATACGTGTGACTTATATGAATAAGAATTTTTACAATCTTTTTAAATATTTATATTGAATGCCAAAAATGAAAATACCAAATATTCAAGCCTTCTACATGAGGATTACCTTTCAAATGTTTAAAGATGGAAAATCGAAGGTTCAAAGGCAAGCCTCTATTAATTTACCCGGGGAATCATAAATTTACTTATCTGCTTGCCTCAAAGGATTATGTATGCAGATGCTTTGATTATTACGCAACAATGTCAGTCAATAGCGATTGGTAGCTTTTTTCTGTTTTGTAAATATATTTGAGAATTCTACAAAAACATTCTAATTAAAGTTATTGTATTTAATATTTTTCAATTTCGTTTTTAATTTGCATTTGTATTAATTTTAAACTTATGGACAAATTATTAATTACCGTTTTCATATCATTTTCGAAACCCCGTGGAAGATAAAAAAATATATTAAAAAACTCCATCAATAGTTTTTTATTGAATTTCTTCGTTTACGTATAAGTTCAAGAGTTAAATAGATAAAATGTATTAAATATTTAGTTTCAATGAGATCAGTCTTAAATATATTCTAAATTATTCAATTCAGACTATTTGTTCACAACTCTTTGTGTGTGTGTGTGTGTGTGTGTCCTATGAAAAATTGTTCAGTGGAATTTTTATTCATCCACTTATGTTAAAATACATTTTTTAAAATTTGTAGGGGAAGACACTTAATGTTAATACAGTTTTTTTCCAAATATTAATTAATTAGGAATAAAATTACGGAAGTTTACGATATTTTACATGTGAACAGTTCGATTTTGAACCAACAGATTATGCCATGAAAGTACTAAACAATTTTTACCATTAATTCACACTCTCTTATTGTATACACATATGCCCATTTTGTTCAAATTTTTAATCCTTAATAAAATATTTTTTATTCATCCACTCAAATTCAAGTAAATTTTTTTTAAAAAAAACTTTTAGAGAATGACACTCGATGCGAATACCGTTTTTTTTCAAATATTCATTCATTAATAAAATTCATTTAATTTATAATACTCTAAATAGAGTTTAGGAAGTTTTTGATAAAAATTTAAACCAACACGCTCAATAGGAAAATGCCAAGATTTCAGTATTTTAATCTTGAAGATGAAGAATAGAATTCAAATTCCAGCAAAAAATCCATAATTTTTTTGATAAATTATTTTTGTGATTTGAAATTTTTTAATAAAAAATAACTGAATTAAAATTTTTCTTTGCTGACCTAAGAAAGAATTGACTTTATTTTTTGCATTACTTGTTTCTAAGATTAATTTATTTCAAATTGCCATTTTAAATAATTGTTTTTATAAATAGAACTTAAATAGTTATAATTGTTAATTATAAAAGAAGGAGAAATTAAATGAAATTTTGAAATTAGGGAAAATTTATAACTGTTTCACTTTAAATTGTCTTCTCTTACCTTCTTCCGACCAGGCGAAGACCCTTTGTAATGGGGTTTATCCAGCCTTCGTCATTCTGACACCACACTCCTGAATATAATATTAAAAGTTATTGAAAGTGAGTAACAGAATATTTCAAGCATTGAAAGTATTATAGTACTTTACCTGGGTATTTACTAAAATATTCTCTATTCATCTTTAAATTTTTCTCATCCTTCCAAAGATAAACTGGAAGAGCTGGATTTGGAGTGGTTATTACCACCTCTCCTCTTTTTCCTAAAACTGAATTTCCTGTCAATAAAAGTATAGATTTACACTAACGGTTTAAAGGCGAAATTTTAATTTTAAACCACATTTAATAAACGCGTAAAGTTTTGGAAGACTTAAATGTTTATTTGGATAATTCAGAAGCAAAATTTTATTTTTAAAAAACTTTCCTAAGGTTATGAAGTGAGATTTTTTTAAATATATTTTTTTCTGTTTTGATTTTGCACAGTACTTTGATAATTCTTTTAAAAGTTATAAAATAAAGAATAGTACATGTTTTGTGTTATCATTTCTAGTAAACGATATTTTAGTAAATGTGTTCTTAACAATTTCCTGGTTGTAACGAAAATTTACAAGCAATATTATTTTGATGAGCATTAAGTTAAGAGTTTTATTGTCTGTGCAATTTCAATTTAAATTGCTATTGTACCACTTTTGATATTAATTAATTTTGTTTATAAGTTTTATTTCAATCTGTTTAAAGATACAATTGATATTCATTTTAAACTATGAAACTAAACATTTTTATGTGATCCACATTGAAATTCAACTACAATAATTTTTTTCTTTCCTTTTCAAACATTGATTCTATTTTGTGTATTAAATTTTACTTGTTAACGTTTCAGTTGAAAATACATTCAATTTTTTCTATCATTTTTGTTTAAAGTTAAAGAACATAATGCAGTAAAATTTTTATAATTGTATGTTACGACAAAAGTATATAACCAAAAGTGTTGAAATTTTGTTCTTGTTCTTGATGTGCATCTGTTTTGTATATGATTAGATATTAATTTTGTGTGGACCTTGTTAGAACTCGCCAAAAGTTTTCTTATTTTAGTTTTAATGCATATTCCTTGTATGTGAATGTAAATAGTTTCAGGACATTTTATATCAAATTTCCGTAATTATCAAGCCAATTTATCCTCCCCTCTGACCCCTCATTCCAAGATGGCTTACCTTGCAAAAGCAAAGAAAGAGGATCTAAAAACACTCGCGTACGAATTAGGTCTAACAGCAAATGATTCTATGCGTGTTGTTGATTTGCGAGATCTAATAATCAAATCCACGTCTTATGACGAGACTTTCACCAAAACTCTTTTAGAAACTATTGTCGACACTAGGAAGCAAAATGAAAAGGAAAGCAAAGATATAGAAGAATTCAAAAGGAAGGAACAAGAATTGATACTTGAAACGAAACGATTAAAAGTAAATCTTGCAGCTGCTAGCTCAAATCCTTCTAACGGTTCCTCCACTTTGAATGTTGTACCCAGTGAACAAAT
Organism: Argiope argentata; assembly: GCA_026289955.1. Classification (NCBI taxonomy): domain Eukaryota; kingdom Metazoa; phylum Arthropoda; class Arachnida; order Araneae; family Araneidae; genus Argiope; species Argiope argentata. Next base: position 2,280,595 of record JAOUZG010048650.1, on the reverse strand, counting down.
CCAACATTTACTTTCAAACTTCACAGAGACTTCTGACATTGCAGCCTATTTGCAAATTTTTGAAAGACAATGTGAGAAAGTTCGCGTGAAAGAACAAGACTACATAACGCACCTCCTACCTCTTCTTCCCATTAACATTTCGCAAATAATTCTGCGAGAACCCAAGGAAAAATTAGAAGATTATACTTATATAAAGAAAATTCTACTTCAACGATTTAAGTTAAATGCTGAAGCATTCCGAATCAAGCTGACTACTCACCAAAAACAAACTGGAACCTTATGGCAAGACTTTGCGTATGAGTTAAGAAACTACCTAGAAGAATGGCTTCAGAGCCTTGCAGTTTTTGTTTACGAATCTCTGAAAGATCCTGTTCTTACAGATCAATTGAAACGAAGAATTAGTAATGATGTCAAAGAACACTTCGTCGATCGTTGGGGAAAAATTAAGTCGTCATCTGAACTGGTGAATTATTAGACGATTACGAAGCTGTTCGTGTTAAAAATACGAAGAATAAAAATCAACCTCATTTGAAGCAGAACTTTCCACTGAAATCTATTTATCCTTCCAGAACCAAAGAAGACGTACAAAGAACGACTAGTAAAAACTTTCCATATCGAGTCGAGAAGCAACAAAAACAAGATAACCGCCATCCTTTGACTTGCTATGGGTGCGGTAAACCAGGATTTATAAAATCAAAATGTCCCGACTGTTCAACGCCTAATTTCCAAACAAACTCTTTGAAAATGCTTGCTACGCATGTAGATATGCCTACAACTATCACTTATATCGACATCACCATTTGTGGACAAAGAGCTCGCGTATGTGCAGATACTGGTGCAAGTTGTACGGTTGCTGGTGAAAGACTTTATAAAATATTTCAGGAGAAACAAGTACCGATGACAAATAAAACCATCACCATGTTTCTCGCGGATGGACAATTCACAACAACAAAGCCTTCCCATCAGAGGTATTCGTGAATATTGAAGGAAGAGACATTGTAACGAAATTTCTGATTCTGCCGAAATCGAAAGGAAATAGAACCCTCCTTGGATATGACTTTCTTGAAAAAGCAGGCATCGTCCTTGACCTAAAGAATAGATGTTAGTTCTTCCATGACAACCCTCTGCAGGTGTATCAATTTGGAGTGGACCTCGAAGCACAATGTCCTGAGCCAGTAAAAAGCATAGAAGTGAATTCTTGCGACTTGCGGGATGATGAGGGACAAGACCTAAGTCCTCATGAAAGACTACAACTCAATGATCTGTTGAGAAAATACGAGAATAATTTTCAGCTAGGGGGAGAAGCTACGCCATTCATTGAACACCACATCAATACAGGAAATAGTCCTCCCGTTTCAGTTCCGCCATATCGGATGAACCCAAGCAAGAAAGAGCTGTTGAAAAAAGAAATTGACTCTCTTCTAGAAAAAGGTATTATAGAGGAATGCGAAAGCCCTTATGCCTCTCCTGTGGTCTTGATCACCAAACCAAATGGTAAAATACGGTTTATTGCAAGATTATTGCAAGCTAAACTCCCACACCGTTCCAGATACTTATCCTTTGCCACGTATAGATGATTTGTTGAGCGAAGCAAAGCCTACCCCTTACATGTCAACTATTGACTTAAGATCTGGGTATCATCAGGTAAATGTAGCAGAAGAAGATCAAATCAAAACTGCTTTTACTTGTCCCTTCGGAATTTATAAATTCAAACGAATGATTTTCGGACTTCGTAATGCGCCAGCTGCGTTTTCTAGACTTATAAATAAAGTAATTTCCGGACTGAAGGATGTCCTGGCATTATCATATTTGGACGACATCATCGTGCTGTCTCCTACCTTCCAAACACATCTTACAGACCTAGAACAAGTCTTTAAACGTCTATCGTTATTCAAGCTAAACGCCAATCGAGAAAAGTGTCACTTCTGCTGCCAAAAAGCGAAATACTTAGGCCATTACATTACTAAAGATGGTGTATCTGTTGATCCAGAAAAGACCGCTGCCATTGCAAACATGAAGTCACCGAAAACTGTGAAGCAAGTACAATCTTTTGTTCAGACTTGTTCCTGGTTTCGTAGATATATTCCAAACTTTGCCCAAATAGCCAAACATCTTACTGATTTAACGAAGAAGAAGGCCGTATGGAAATGGGAAATAGAACAAGAAACGGCATTTCAAGATCTGAAATCTAAATTAATAAGCCAACCGATTCTTAAACAAGCCGATGGAACGAAGCCTTTTGTCATCCGAACAGATGCTAGCAATGTTGCCATCGGAGCAGTTTTACTCCAGGGGGAGAAAGATGAAGAACATCCTATTGAATATGCTAGTCGCCTGCTGAGTTCTTTAGAAAAAAACTATTCTACGATAGAAAAAGAAGCATTAGAAGTGGTTTGGGCACTTGACAAATTTAGAGGATACGTGGAAAACCAGTCCATTACAATAACATCCGACCACCAGCCGCTGAAGTGGTTGATGTCACTGAAATCACCTACTGGTAGACTCGCCAGATGGGCTCTACAAATTCAGTCGTACAACCTGACAATGAAATATATTCCTGGTCGACTAAATTTCATTGCCGACCTTTTATCCCGTCCTATTTGTGAACACCCAAGTACAGAGTCTTGTGAAATCTGCGCTATATCGATTGAAATTCCTACCACCAGTCCGGCTGATTTGCGTCAATCACAACTAAGAGACGATGATCTGCGAGAGATAATAGAAACATTCGAGAGTCCAGCAAAAGAAGTTGATCATACAACTTGGACTGCAAGAGGCTGCATCATGAACAAGGGGGTATTATACCGATACTCTCCTGAAATGGATGAAGAAGAAGCGCAATTGGTAGTGCCTCAAGAAATGAAAGCCAATATCCTGAAAGAGCACCATGATTCGCCCATGGCAGGACACTATGGAGCTGAGGGTACCTTTCATCGCATTGCTAAAAGATATTACTGGGCAGGAATGCGAAAAGACATAGCAGATTATGTCAAAACCTGCGTTGAATGTTGTCGTTACAAAGCTTCTAATCAAAAACCATCGGTGCTACTTCAAACTCCTATCTATGCCCAACGATTCGAAACTCTCTCTATTGACCTTTTCGGTCCTCTGTCAGAAGCACCTACTGGTGAGAAATGGATTTTTATTGTACAAGATTGTGCTACGAAGTGGGTAGAACTTTTTGCTCTAAAAGAAGCAACTGCAAGAGAATGTGCAACAACTCTGTTGGAAGAAGTTGCCCTTCGATTCGGTATACCTCGAAAAGTTATCAGTGACAATGGTCCCCAGTTCACAAGTGCCTGTCATGCAACAGCTATGTTATATATTGCACATAGACCAAAGTCTTACCCCTGTCTACCATCCACAATCAAACCCTGTTGAAAGAAAGAACAGAGATCTCAAGCCTCGTTTGGCAATACTAGTCGGCAATGACCACCAGGCATGGAAAGAAAAACTGCCCATGATTAGATTTGCATTGAATACCGCCAAGAGAGATTCAACTGGGCACTCTGCTGCATTTCTCCAATTCGCACGTGACCTAAGAACTATAGATGATGTCAAACACGACATGAAAGCCGTAATAGAAAATGACAACTTTTTCCTGAGATTAAATCATATTTAAAAAGGTTCGCAAGAACGGTACAACAAGTACGAGAAAGAGTTGAGAAACACCAAGATAAACAAAAACGGTATGCTGATAAGAAACTTAAAGATACTCCAAAATTTGTTAATGGTGACAAAGTCTGGGTTACTCTCCACCCTGTTAGCAAAGGCTCATTGAAGAAAACTAGCAAATTCATGCCTAAACGGGACGGTCCTTATATGATAGTGACTGCAAGGTCGCCAACAACTTACGATATTGCCGATCCCAATGAACCAGACAAAATTCTAGGTAAATATCATGTTTCAGCCTTGAAACCTTATCAAGAACGAAATAAGTTTCAAACATCAGATCGGGTAGCTCCAGTAGCTCCTCTTAGAAAAAGAGGACGACCAAGACTTCCGCCACCTGACTTCTTGCCGAGACGGCCACGAAGAAGTCAGAGGGGGAGGATATAACGGAACTGTTGCAACGTCACCTAGAGGAAACATCAGCGCCACCTAGATCAGTCTATCCACCCAGACCACCACAGTTAGTCGACCTCCAGCCAACATAGAGAGAGCGTCTCGATTGAGGATTGTCTTTTGTTTTTCGTAAATGTCTTAATTGGTTTCGTTATGTTGTCCCTTTTGTAATATAACTGTTTGTGTATGTGTTTATGTTTAGTGAATGTCTACAAATAAATAATGTTAAAAGCCAGCCGTGGTAGTTATTGAAGACAAACGGTTGTATGTATATATAAAAATGAAGCACAATATTGAATCTAAATTTAAAATATATTTCAATTTATAATTTTGTTAAATGAATTAGGACAGAAATGTTAAGTTCCTATCTAGAATTTACCTTTTTCATCGAAAATGTGTAGATCAACGCCCAATGAAGGCACTTGACATTCACATTCAGAAAAGGAAGAATTAAGATCACAGCTGCAAAATGTTCCCATAGTTTCTGTGGCTCCTAGAATCAAGCAATTCATTTGAAAAACAAATTGATGATAAATACGATGTAAAAATTAAATTATTTGGATTTATCACTCAACCTCCAATTATCAACCTTTGTATGAAACGTACAATAATGGTAACTCCATTTCCACTCCAATTGTATATATATATCCAATTAATAACATATTGTTCTCCATGTTAAATATTCTATTTAGAATTCAATTAGCAAATAATCAATGTTGAGTCAAATAACTCTACTAATTAGTCAAAATGAGCGAAAGGAAATGTTAACGTTCCCTCATTAATAGAACGTGATTGGCACAATACAAAATGGTATAATACACTAATGGAAAATAAATAAGCAATATAATTTCCTTGCAATTTTTCACTCTCCTTCTAGAATTTCTTTCTTGCCACCTAGTTCAGTCTTAAAGTTTGGTAGGAGAAGAGACTAACAATTGATGACAAGATTTTTAGGAGAGAAATCGGAGTTGAACATAAAGCTTCAATTTTATTTTTTTGTGAAAAATTCTTTATTCTAACCACTAAGCCACAACTATTCAATCATTCTCGAAAATTATTTGGATAAAACGTATTCTCAAAGCAAAAATGTTCAGTAATTTATGAAAAAAAATTGATTTTCGCAAGAATTGAACTTGGAATCTTTACCTTCACGTGAAAGAATATAGAAATCCTTCCATTTTACTGTGTGAGCTACTGCCCATCGATTGCAAACCCCATTATAAACTGCTAAAACTCTATTTAAAGCATTAAAAATTATTTAAATTTAATTAATGAATAAATATTTGAAAAAACTGTATTAACATCAAGTGCTATTCTCTACAAGTTTAAAAAATGTATTTGAACTTGACTGGATAAATAAAAAGTATTTTATTAACAGTTGAAAATTTGAACAAGATATATAATTATATATATGGAGAGTGTGAACTAAAAGTAGGAAATTGAAAAAGTGAGATATTTATATAATTTTGGCATAATGTTCCCAGCACTCTCCTTTGAAATTAAAGCTTTCTATTGCTGTAATATTTGTTGTTAATTTTCAATAACTATCAACATGATTTTTAGAGACAGCATATTTATTAGCCACAGGCAAGAAACGAACACACATATTAACGACTAAGCACACAGCATCTTGTAAAGTTCGCAAGAGGAATTGTACTGGAATCAAGCCTAATCCCTCAGATAATCTTAGGCGAGAAAAATAGTCCGCTCGCTTAATCCCAACAATATTTGTAAGCACATTGTTAAATATAAGAATTTGTATAACATTTTAAATTCATAAAATTCTTTCATCATCTTCTGTCTGCTTCAAATTTTCTAATAAAATTTCGGAAATATAATCAATGCGCGAGTCACGATTATTACAAGTTTCCACAGTTGGACCATGGCAGTTTAATCTTCATTCCAGGAAAATCAGTTCAATTTATCAACAAATATTGATAATTAATCTAATTGTTGATTTCAAAGAACTAATTATCAGCTATTTGTTGCAATTACATTGAAATTTATAATTTATTTTTGTAAAATTTGTCATAATCTTTTAATGAAGAACTGAAATCTTCGAAAATGGAATTCAATCCTCATTACAAGTAATTTTTTTGTATTTTATAATTCAAATTTTTATTATTTATTTTTCCATATTTCATTTTATTTAAGTTAACTTAAATTCTGCATAGATTCAGATGTAGATCAATTAATTCTCATTTTTTAGAAATATAATCTGCATCTTTGAACCTTTCTTTAATAATGAACTAATCATTATTAAAAATGTAATATAAAATTTCTCTAAGAACATATTTTCTTCTTCTTCACGTTAAAAGTTGGTAGATAAATAATTTTATTGATCATTTATTTTATCCAACATTAACTGAAAAAAATAATGAAAACTCTAATGTTTCAAACAATATTTGCTAAAAAGTAAAAATTTTATAACAAATTTTTTAAAAAAAAATGAAAGTTTTTTGCTTACCATATATACTTGCAATAATCAAATCTTTTTTCACATTGTTGAGCAAAAATTTGTAATCTTGAGGTCTAATTGCACTACCAGTCAAACCTATAATTTTTAAGCTGTCAAGATTTGCCCCTATTTCCCAAGAAAAATTTATATTCATAAAAAAATCATAACAAAATTATTTTTAAAAAAATATTTTTACTAGATATAGTGAATTTACTAATTCTGTCGAAAATAACTGTTTTATTTACTTACGTGGAAGAATTCGTTTAGATGCAAATGCATCTATATATGTAGGTGCCATAAGCGCAAAAGTAACCAGGTTTTCATTAAATGTATCCCAGATATTGAAATTTCCAGTGTATTCCGGGCTGCCATTAAACAAAAAAAGAGTCACCCCCAAGGCTAGATTTGGAATCATATAATCCCATACAGCCCATCCAACCTAAAAATAGGTTTTTAAAAAATATTACATTTTTGGAAACACAAAACTAAAATAAAAATATGCCACATTACTGAGATGAATTATAATTGAAATAATTAAAAAAGATATATTCGATTATTTTTTTTTAAATTGAGAGCAATAATTTTTATTTGTAACTCATTTATATTGGAAATTTCTCCCTTCCCCCCCTTCAAAGTCTAAATTAATCTGGTTCTTTGAAATAAAACTATGAGTTCGTAAGAAGAAATTATTGATATAGAGTAAAGTATTAATCTATCGAAAGATCAGTTCACAAAAGTATTAAAAAAATTACTACATAGTAAAGTAGCAGTTTATGAAAAGATTACTTTGCCTAAGTATCAGAAAGAAAATAATTACGCAGTACAGTATCAGTTTATCAAAAAAATCAGTTCATCAAAGTATTATAAAAGTATCAGTGTATGAAACTTCTGTTGTTCAAAATAAATATTCCCAGGGCGTGAAGTTTAACCCAATATTATGCAACTGGAATTTTAATTGTACGCCTGATATTTTTAATTTTGAATAAACCTTGTAGAACTTCGTTCTTATAATACCTCAGACCAACTTGTTTTCTTTGTTGTACAATTTATTTTCTTTACTTCTGGATTTTTGATGAAGATTGTTTCTATTTCTTGAGCGTATATAAAAACTAGTAAAAATAATTAAATTTTATTCATAATTATATTTTTTGTTTTCAAGGCATTTCACGATTTAATTCACTTTTTGTAATTATTTTTTTTCTAAAATGTAAGAGTAAAAAAGAATTTTATAAGAAAAAATTCAATTAAAAGTAATTACAAAGTAACAAATGCAAGTGCAACTCACCGGAGAGTGAGTGAACACGACATCACCTTCTTTGAAATTTAAATGTAAAGCAAAATCTCTTAATTGAGCTAAAATAGCCTGAAAAAAAACGAGTTATTTAGTGATAAAATCACTAATTATGTATGCATTTTTGTTTTTTGTATCATCAAAAAAAGTAAGTTAAGTAGGGGCAAATAAATTGTTAATTAAGTTTTTCCCTTTAATAGATCTTAATTCTAAAATGAACAGGATAGATACTTCATTTCAAAATTTTTAAATCACAAAATAGTTCTAAGAATGCATTTGGACCTAGCATTTGAATTACGCCAATAAACAATGTTTAATCCTAAACTGAAATTTAAAAAAATGTTAATGTTGTTAAATTGATTTTCATAGCATTTCATCAACGAAGGTTTTGCTGCTCTGCTATGCTTATGAGGCAGTAAGGATTATTAATAGCTTGTGAAATATTTAACTCAGCGCATCTTAATATGAAAAGAAAAAGGTAAATAATTAAGTAAGTTTAGTAAGAATTTCTTTTAATTGTAAAAGCAATAAATAGTGAACAAATAATGGATTTATAAATTGTGCTAGACTAATATGAGAAACCAGTTGTAGAAAAAGTTAAACTGTATTAGGATGAAATATTTCCTACATCCATCTTTATTAAATAAAAATAGATAAAATAAAAAAAGTTTATTTTATCCATGGATATTGATTATAATGTGTGGGTCATTACCATCAATGTTCTTAAAACACAAACTGGAGATTATAGAGAAAAAACCCTCCTCTGTGGAAGATTTATAATGAAAAGAGTTATTTGAAAAAAAGTAGCATTATTTTTTCTAAAATGTTTTTAAAAATCACCTGCACTTTTAAATATTTATTTTCCAATCGGTTTACTTTTGTGTAATTGTCTTCAACTGTCTTTCATATAGTTTTTATATTTCAAAAAGGAAAGAATGAAAAAAAAATATTTTAATCTTACCTGAAGAATGAGAAAATCTTTTAATTTTTTTTAGTTCTTTGTATATATTTATTTCTTCTGAATTGCATGAAATGATCATTGATTGATTGATTGAAATGGAATTAAAGCAACTAAGGCCGTTATTCCCTAATAAAGGATATTTTTATAAATTTCAATGAAAGATTTAGAAATTAGTTACAATTAATTAATTAATTAATTAGATTATAGATCAAACATTAAAGGTAAATAGATATTTCCGACGATATTTTAATCTATTGGCTCAATCTCAAGTACCGTAATTCAATACTGTACCATTGATCAAGTACTGTACCTGTTGATAAATTACATGTTTAAATTTGAAATATTTGGAATGATATAGATATTAGATATAATATTTCAATTATTAGAGATATTATATCTCCAGTAATGGAGATATAATATTATATATACCTCCATTATTATTAAATTAGATAGCTATTATTAGATAACGTTTGGGAAGGAGCAATACACCGAGACAAAAAAAAAAAAACCTTAAGATTTCAAAGACAAAAAAAAAACCTTGAAAGAAAATTTGAATAGAATTTTTATATATTTTTTCGATTTTAAATGAAATATATTATTATAAGATTTTAGTGAAATGCAACCTCACCCCTGCTGAGTGCACAACTCCTTTCGGGTCTCCAGTTGTGCCGGATGTGAAAGTGATGATAGTTGGATGATCGAAAGGCAGTTGCTCAAATTTCATATCTGGTACTTCATCGTCTGTTGCCATTCCATTTTTAAGAAAATCGTCCAAAAGTATACTGAAAAAAAAAAGAAAGAATCATGCATGTTATTGGTAAGAGGTTGTTTAAATTGCCAAACCTAAAAATGTCTGTTAAAAAAGTGTAGAGATAACTAAACTGGAGCTGTTTATTAACAATATTGTTGTGTTGATTATGTTGATTGTTGATTGTTGATTATTGATGTTATGTTCATTATTGATTATGTTGCTGTCATGTTTGTCTTCTCTTAGAATTGATATTATCAATAAATTTTTGATTCAACTGATAACTGACCAAAATATCTACGACGGTATATAACTAAGGAAATTCCGAATTTCTGGCTCTAATAATATCAGATCAATTCAATGTTCAGAATTTTAGTGAAAGTTAAATTAGTAAAAATTAATAAGAAAGTAAAGAGTATTTGTTTGAATTTCAATTTTTTAAATATTTTTTTAAAATTTCTTTTGTAATAATATATAAATTATATATATACATTAAAAAAAATTTTGTGAGAAAATATATGTTGCTATAGAATACACTTATACTTTGAGGATTTACATTATTCTGGATATTAAATATCTTATATGAAATGTAATTAATTATTTTGAAATTTTTAAAATTATTTTTCATGTAGATAAAATGGACGTAGCCGTAAATTTTTTTAGAAAAAATGTTTATAATTTTAAATGCATTAACTAATAATTTTTAAGAAACACAATTAATTATTTTATATGATTAAAGGAAAAATATTAATATTTTACATGCAAAAATTAAAGAAGCATTTATAACTATTTTATCTAAATTAGTTTTTATTCTATTTCATCTAAACACAATTTTAAAGAAAAGCACATTAACTTATATTGATCCATATTCTTTTTAAATATTTTTCTTTAATAAATCTGCGATTTGCATAAAGGTATAAAAATTAAATATATATATTAGAAAAAAAAAGTGGAAGCATATCCATCTTTTTTTAGAACTTTAATGTACTTCGAATTTTTGAGTTTACCTGTTTGGTATATTTGATATATCCCGATGTAGAGTTTCTTTTCTTGTTGGCACAATGATAACTTTTTCTACATTAGGAAGTTCTATAAAAGAACATGCAAATCAATAGTTTTTCTCTAAAGAATCTACGGCAATTACAAAAAATAGAATATTTAATAAATTAGCTTTTTTACTATTATTTAGAGAGAAAATGTAAAAATTGTTTACAGCAATTAGTAGAGTTTTCAATATATATTGAATATTTAACGTATATTAAACTCAATATATATCACGTAACGTACAAAGCAATATGAATATTTGCAAGAACGTTGTACGCTGATTGCAAATATTCATTTAGGCATGTTATTTCAAGCTAAAATAATTATTAAATGTTTGAAAATTATAAATTCTGTTGTAAACGATGACTTTTTTACTATTCAGAACATTAGTACATATTTTGACGTTTCGTTATCATTTACCGATTTGATATAATATCCATTATCATATACAGGTACATCTATTAATTCAACTATAAACATAAACTTAACATCAATATTTTGAGCTTGCCTTTAACGATGAATTGCAAGTTGTCAATAGGATTATAAATTTCTCCATACGCTTGGAAGTGATCAACAGAAATGATGAATTTTGGATCCACTACTTTCATTATACTTGACGCCATCTGCAAAATCAATATATAAGCAGTTAATTAGATATTTTTTATAGTTATAATAAAGTTTATTGTAAAGCATGTAATGTAAAGTTTTTTTTGCCATTTTATTGTCTGTTTGAGATTCGATGGAAGATAAAGGATAGAAACTGTTCGGAAAAGATTTTCAATCATTAATGGCAGTTTCTGCCAAGATTTAAGTAAATTAAAATTTCGCACCTGATTCTTCAAAGGGAATTTCATTTTGTGAATGTATTATTTCAGCAATAAAGAAACAATACAATATTTCATCCCTGTTTTCTGCAATAAATTTATAAGAAACGGTAGATATTGGTAAGAATTATCTAGATACTTGAGTTTTTAATGCTTGCATTATGCTCTTTATGGCCTGTGTCCTGACATATGCGCAATGCGACTTTCCTGGGTTCGAGTCCAAGTTCCGACATGCTTGTTTTTCCGTGTTTTATCTGTAAAAAGTGTAAAGTGCCCTCCTGTAAATAGGGGCTGCAATTCGAATGTGATGAGTGAGATTAGCAAAAGTCGTACTCTTGGCCCTAGTTGGCTCTATTACAAAACAAGAGATGCTGGTTAGGCTTAAATCGTTATCTAAGTCAGAGAGCTTGTTTGTGGCAAGTGCCATAAGAAACAACAACAACAAAGCTCTTCATTATAATTGGTCTGAATATTTAGCGTTTTGTTCCTAGCTAATACACTAAAGATATACATATTTTGTGATTGCAGAATCTAGGGAGAAAAGGACTTCATCAATAAAAAATTATATTAAATAATATTTAAAAAATTATAAATTTTAATTAATAATTTAAAATAATTATAATTAAATAATATCTAAAAATAATTTATAGAAAATTATACACCAGAATATTACCATATCCCGAAATATATATGAATATATTTATGCATATATATTTTGCTATTAATTTTAGATGCTTATTTTTGTCACGGTTACCGCTGCAATAACTTTGTTTTGTCTAATATGCTTCAATTATATGACTAAATTGTTAAAAACGAAGATAATGTCTTTTTATTCAAAAAGTTTTTTCAAGTGAACTTTTTTCTCTCATATGGCATAACATTGAAAAATAAAATTGATATCTCTTGACTTACAATAGCTCAATTAATTATTAAACGATAATTTTTAATTTATTTTTTTAAAATTTTAACTAATTTATTTCTAGTCATTTCATTTATTGCCAGATTGTAGTAAGAAAACGTAACTTTTTTAATCGTAAATAAAGTCATTAAAATACTTTCAATTAAAAATATATAAATGAAAATAGTGTGAATTCAAAGACTTTTATATTTCTTGTATATAACGAAGATTCACTTATTTGTTTGATTCAAAAATCAAACAACTTAATCATGGATTAATAATAATAATTTTTCATTCACGTTTAATAGGCTATAACTATGTAAACAAGGATATATTGTTCACAAAACACATTTATTATAATTATTATTATTAACATTTATTTAACAAACACACACAAAAAAATGGTATTAAATTGCTTTGAATGTAAGTAATTTTACAATGTTTTTAAAATTTTAAGAAAATGTACAATTTTGTATGTACATTCATGTATAATGTACAGTGTTGTGTAATGTTACTTACCCTAGATCCATAGAAAGGCAAAGGTCCACCCCAAATTGCGCCAATACTTACTGTAGCTAGCATTGAAAATAACGCTTCCTTTATATTTGATATATAATCTGCAAAATATAGATGTTAGCAATAAATTTTAACAAAATCTAATTTTACTTTTCAATTCAAGCAATTACAAAGATATATTTTCCACTACGACTTTTATCTTATTGTCTGAAATTTTATTATAATCTTTTTCAAAAATTGGAGGTATTTTGATAAAAAAGGGTTCTAATTTGCGAATTGATTAAAATTATTTCTAATAAAATTACTTTTTAAAATCGTGAAATTTTTGTAGGTTCTTGAAAGTAAATATTTTTTAAAAAGTGAGAAATATATTGGTTTTGTGATTGAATACATTATACAACAGTTTATTTTTTTGAATAATTATAAAATTTGAGTTTTCACTTACAACTACAGATAACACGTTAAATGGACATATTAAATGTAATTAAATAAATTGATTTGGATTCAATTAAAATAAAAAAATAATTTATATTATTACAACAATTAAAAACACTTGAGTTATTTACGTTTCAATCGACACGATGTACTCACAAGCAACTCTGTCACCAGACGTAAGACCATGTTTCCTAAATGCAGCTGAATATAATTTCACCTGTTCATATATCTCGGCATAAGTAATCGTTTCCCTATTTCCTAGTTCATCTGAAATTGAAATTAAAGCAGTAAAAAACTTCAGACTGTGAGACTAAAATAATGTTAGATTTCAGTCAGTAATAAAAATGAATGCATATGTATGTATTTATTTTTGTGGGGATGCGTTGGAAGTGTAAACGATAGAGTGCAAGGTCTGGCTCTACTAAATTTAGACACCAAAAGTTTAAAAATGCAAAACTGGGCAACTAAGAAATTCTATACTTCCTTTCTTTTATCATGTGAGAACTTGAGGTTGTTTTCGTCGGGGGGGGTGAATGATTGAAAGCAACGAAAAATTGAAGCTCGATGTCATGTAGGCAATGAATAAATCATAAATGGCAATATTTATCAACATTGTTTTAATAGCATATATTTTTATCTGCTTTTACTAGTATTGCCTAACTAATATGTATGCTTCTTTGAAAGCAGATGAATTTCTAAAAGGTTAAACTGCTTTTACCAGCATTGCCTTTTCAAACTGGTTTATTCTACTTATTAATTTAAAGTAACTAAAACAAAAAAGGATTTAAAAAGTAATATATTCTTACATGATAACTTGTTATTTGCCATAATAGATTTCATTCGTTGATTATTTCTTATTAAAATTTTAATTATACAAAAAGTTTAATTATTTAATGAAGTTTTTGTACTTTTTCTTTATAATACTTTAGTACTTCTCTCTATACGCCTTTTATGTTGTTACAAGCGGGAGAGCACCGCGGAAGCAAGCTGAAGGAGAAAGCGTTGGAGACATTTGACGTGGAGCTTCGCACCAGCCGAGTTGATTTGACGAGGGGAATATTCTGGTAGCCCCCAGACAGTTCCCGGTGCTCCACGTAGCTTCCTATGCTGGCTCGCCCGGCTACATAAGGGACGGGATGCGTAATCTGCAGTTTTTCTCCTCTTGGAAGAGAAGCGTCTGGCTGAAATAGCGGATTATTTTTCTTACTTGTTATTAGTGAGTTGTGTTTTCGTTTGCTGTTAACGTTGTATAATTGAGCTCGCTGTGATTTAATGTTTGCTGTGCCATATGATAGTTGTTTTGCAGACTGTGTTTATTGCAAATAAGGCTTGAATTTACGCTGTAAATGACTGTTGACAGCTGTATTGTTTTTATCTGAAATTTTACTTTATCAAGCTGTAAATAAATTTGTTTGTGCTGTCCTCAAGTAAAGCCCATTCAATTCGAACCCGCTGAGTTAAAAAAGTAACAATATTAATTTATAAAACATTGTTAAAAGTTAAGTAAAACGTTTTATATTTAATATTTGTGGGATTAACTTAAAAAATCAGAATATGAAGTTACAATACCGTTAAATACAATCTGGTAATTTCACTTATTTAATAATAGAATAATTTTGTAGATTTGCCTCCATGAGAAAGATTCATATACAAAATATATACAGCATATGTGAAACTATTAAACTTAACTAGCTTTATTGTTTTTCACAAATGAAAGCTTAAAATTATCTTGGAATAATAAGGAATATTAGGCAATACATAAGAAATATAATTTAAAGAAAATGAAATCAATTAATCAACAAACTGATAGTAAACTAATCATCAACAGAATGATATAAGAAATATTTATCTCGAAATTGGATTACTTCCTTTCATTTGACGAATAAACGTAACTCTTTATCTTTTGTCCATTTTTTCACCATTAAAATTAAAGAATATTTTCTGATTTAAAGTTTAAACTTTTTCCTACCAGAGCATATAAGTCCAATTCTATCGTCTTTTATTCTCATGATATTTTCAGCCAAATTAAAAGTAACTCCCTTGAACCATTCATTATCCAAAAATCCATCTCCAGTTTTTTTAAATACCTGCAAAGATTGGAACTTGGAATAAAATATTCATTATTTCCATCGTTTATATTCACATTTCATTTGTATATACATACTCGTATAAAAGAAATTTCAAACAAAAACATTAAAAAATGTATCATTTTATTTCTTATTCTTGAACAAAAATATATAAAGCGATATTTTCCTTACTGTAAATATCATACGCCATTGAAATTAAACTAATTAAAGATACCATAAAAACATTAATTAATGCCGTGAAGTTTCAAAAATAAGATTAATAAAAAATGAGTTATAAAATGCTAGGAATAAAATAAGGAGTAAAATTAAAGAAAAACTATTTGAATTATTATTAAAATTAAAATGATTTTTATTCGAATGAACTTTAATAAAACTAAGAATTTTTCTCCGATCTTTATTGCTTATAATGTTGTTGTTGTTTTTTATGGTACTTGTCCTGAACAATCTCGTTGATGTATTAGTGATTTAAACGAGCCGATCTTATTTTTGAAGTAGACCCAACTAGGGCCAAGAGTACGACTTAGCCACACACTCTTCATATTCGCTTGCGCAGCCCCTTTTTACAGGGGGGGGGGAGATTTTTTCACTGACCTTACAGATAAAAGTTTATATAATAACCCATACATAAAAACACTTCTAGAGATTTGTATTTTAGTTTTAAAAAGTTATTCTAATGTGTAGAATAAATGAAAATATTAAATAAATATTAATGAAATAATGAATTAATAATGAAATAATATAATTAATGAAATAATATTAATTATATAAAATAATATAATATTAAATAAATATTAATGAAATAAATATTGAATAAATATTAATAAATAAATATTAATGAAAATGTTAATAATATTTTAATATTTAATGTGTGTATTCGATTTAAAAAATAATGTAGGAAATAAGCAAAAAATAGGAGATTATAAAGAAATTCCTCATCTTAGATTATGAACATCTACCACAAATATAAGTGTAATTTTAACTTTCATTTAGGGTAGCGAAATAGTGACGAAAAAGTGTTCTACCGAACAAACATTTTCATATTTTGAATAATGAAGCTAGACTTTTCTTCAAAGTTACATATCTTGACTAGCGAAAAATTATTTATTTTGCAATGAAGAGTAGAGTATCAGGAAGTTTTGCGGAGACTCTTCAATAAGCTATGGTGTGAAGAAAAAATAATTTATTCTTACCTCAACATAGGAATTGGAAGCGATTATATTAAAATAATGCCACAACTCCTTCCAAAAATCTGGAACATTTTCCACTGACCATCTATGCAGATCCCAGTAAGTGTCTGTGAATACACATTCTAATAAATTAATATATAACGTGATGATACTGTCTCATGAAGGACACATTATAAATTGTGTTTAATGCAATTTCAAGAGATTAATTTTAAAAGTTTGATTTCATTATTGATTAAATTGAATGTCAGAATATATAAGAGTATTAAAAAAAAGTTGCACTGAATACAAATAGATATAATTTTCTTATAATTAATTATAGGCGAAAACAGTTTGGGAATAATATAGACAGGTTCTCATCGTTTTCCTTGTGTAATGAATATTTGTCTTATGTGCCTTTCCTTGTTCTAAAAGATAATATTCAAGAATTGAGTTTCTTTTTTATTATCATGAAAAGTATTCCTTATAAGAATGCGTGTGAATGATGTGGACCGAACTCACGACGCTAGGGTTTGTAGCCGGAAACATAGACACTATACAAAATTATTTGTGTACGGAGGATATTATCTGGTGTCTGAAGGTTTCATTACATACTCTCCCACCAGTGAGTAGGTGATGAGAAGAACAATTCACTTCGCACCTTCGAGCCTGTGTATGTTGTTGTTGGTGATGCCATAGGCCACTATTTCTAAAGCGCCAGACGAGTTTTGCTGTTCGGTAGAGGGCGCACAATAACTATATGAATGTTTCTTATTCAAGGTCAATGATCAACATTGTGGGTGAATGATGTGTACCGAACTCACAACATCAGGGTTTGTAGTCCAGTAACATAGGCACAATACAAAAGTAATTACTTGTGTACAGAGGATGTTATCTGATGTCTGAAGTTTTCACTATATACTTTTTCTCCACTGAGTAGGTGGTGAAAAGAACGATGCATCTTGCTCGAAACGCATGGTAAGCCGGCGTGAGCTGTTGTTGATGATGTTGTTGGTCGTTGTTTCGAGGGCGCCTGAAGACTTTTGCTGTCGGTAGTTGGCACCACAACAGCTATACGAGGGTTACTTATTCAAGGACTAAGGACAAGATTGTAGATGAATGTTGTGGATTGCAACGTTAAAGTTTGCAACGTTAGAACTTGCAATATTAGAGTTTGTAGCCGAGTAACATAGCCTTTATATAAAAGTAATTATTTGTGCACGGATGATGTTATCTCACTTATGGGGTTTTCACCACAAGTACCTTTAGTTCGTTGTACACCTAATAAAAGGTGCAAAGAGGTTTTACAACATATCCTATTATATGAAGGAACAGGAATTATTTTTTTAAAATTTATAGTTTCATGTAGATTATAAATGTGACTATTGATTTCATATCAACAGCTGCAAAAATGCTTCAAATTCGTAATGTAAAATATGCTACTGCTTTTATGTTACCTATATGATCCAAAGGTTTCACATAGGGCATTTATTATTTGGTAAATGTAATTTTAAGTTTGTTTCCATGCTGCTCTCTTTTGTTTTCTTCTGATAGTTATTTATGAAAAAGGTGCATCCATTTGTAATCTTTGGAATTTCTTTGAATAATCTTGCATTTGTAAGGAAAGTGGCTGGACAGTAGATTAAAATCGTCTGTTTTCATCAGATCATTAATAAATGGAAGAAGTTTTACAATAAGAAAAAATCACTAATATACAAAATTTTAGAAATATTTACTTAAATGTCAACATAAAAATGAAATACTACATTTTTTTTCTGATTTAGTTTCTTTATTGTAAGAAGTAACTTGATATGAAATGGAATTAGATTTTGTCCAGGAAACATGTTCAGGAACAATTTGTAAAGAAGTCCATAAAGTGATATTTGTTTCCTGATTGCAAAGAACATTAAATTTTAAAATGATAATAGCAATCGTTTATTGAGTCTTAATTGGTTTCCATATTGTAAACACATATAATCAACAAATCGATCATTAATCCTTGGCTGGCACATTAAAAAGAAAGACTGAAATTATTTTTCAAAACAATTGTTAGAATTTTCAATTAAAATTAATAACAGTTTTAACAATTTTTAGCGATGAGTTCTGTTTACTTTATGGTAAGAAAAAATTGCACATCTTTAATATTCAAAACATGAGCTTGCTAATAATACCAATATTATTTTGCTGAATAAAAATCTCTAATTTTAATTGTTATTTAATAATATTCAATGTTATAAAAAATTAATATTTTAA
This sequence comes from Argiope argentata, assembly GCA_026289955.1. Lineage (NCBI taxonomy): Eukaryota > Metazoa > Arthropoda > Arachnida > Araneae > Araneidae > Argiope > Argiope argentata. Next base: position 2,261,852 of record JAOUZG010048650.1, on the reverse strand, counting down.
AGTATATGTTAATATTATTATTTTCATTAATTATGTAATAAAGTTAATACCTGCATATAGACGATATTAAGCTCATTTTTTGTAGATACAATAGTCGCTATATCCATAAAAGAAATTTAAATTCAATAAAAATATACGATTTAAACGTAAAATAAAATCGTGTTACGATATTTTGAATTAAAGTTTTTAATCGCTTTAAAACTTTTGTGGCAATTTTTTAAAGTTTTGAATAATGACTGGGCACCCTATACTATCTGTTAAAAGGAATAATGTAATTTGCATACCAAATTGTTTATTGTATTTATTCCCAATGAAGTCTTTGAATTTTTTCAGTTGATTATCGGGAACTATTTTGGTCGGCAGAAGGGTACATCTCTTCTGTACCGATTTTTTCAGTGTATTGAGATTGAAAACAACTGAAAAATCAAAAGTAAATCAAAATGTTGGTGCATTTCAGTAAATATGGATCGAAAACATACAATTTTTTAAAAAAATATTAATTCAAAAAAATTAATTTGTTTTTTTCCTTTATTAGTTTTTCCTAATAGTAATTTCTGTCCAATGGTTTTTAGAATTAAGTCTTGATTTTTTAAGTTAGAGTTTTTATGTATTAACAAATTGATATGCAGATATTTTTATCACTAACTGTCAAAAATTTAAAGCTTTGTTCATTAAATGAAACTTTATTTTATTTCGATTTTTTAATAGAGAAAAAAATTGTCTCACTAATATTAAAGGAGAGTGCTTATTTATACTTGCCCAATGCTTTTCAAAACAGAACTCTTTAATCAAGAACTATCAAACTTTACACATATCTACTTCGGAGGGCAAAAATATGCGCTTCAAAGCAATTAAAAAGTTAAACAAAAAATGAAATCACAATTTCAAGTTATCATGCGAGAACATTACTGTTTTTAAATCATTATTTGTATTAACTAATTTGAGACATTAACCAGTTCAAACCAGTTTGAAACAATCACAAGACCACGTTCTCTATCACTCCAAATTATCACGTTCTCTATCCCTATATTGATACATAATTTCTAAATGCCGACGCATGCGTAATCTGATAGTCTCTCCATTGTTTCAACCGGTTTAAGTTGGTTAATTCATAAGAATTCAATGGATGGATAATTTGGAAATCAAGCTGTAAATTTAGTCGGCGATAAATCGCCAAATGTAACAAATTCTGCATTATTTTCTAATAACCCTAAAATTAAAAAAATTGATGCCTCAAGACCGATAAATCTTTACTTATAATAAAGCACAATGTGTGTGTGTGTGTGTGTTGGCGATGTACAGGCAAGACCGTTCGACCTACAGCTACCAAATTTGGTATATGTGTACCTTGGGTGACGGGAATGTGCACCTCGGAGCCCTTTTTTTGAATTTTTAATTAAAATTTTAATTAATTAAAAAATCAGCCAAATTTTGAAGTTTTTTCGCTATAACTTCCGAAAATATTACAGCACAAAATTGATTTTTGCATCACATTAAAGCTGAAAAATTTAGCTTTTCAATGATACTAATGTTTTGACATATAAACTAAAACTCTATTTTTAATGAATTTTTAAACATTCAATTTAATTGTTTTTTTTTCAACAATTTATTTCGCATAAAATAAAATAAAAACAAAATTTTATCTTCTCGAGGATCTCAAAAAAAATCAGCTTTAATAAAATGTTGCCATCACATTTTCAGAAGTTCTGATTTAAAAAAAAGTTAATTACTACCAAAAATAAAACAGAAAAATATAATTTTCATCACGCGATTATATGAAATGAAATAAATAAGAAATGTGATATTTTTTAAACAATAAATGCAGAAGAAACATTTTTTTGATCGTTTGCAATATCAAAATTATTAATTCAATTAAAGAATTAAAATAAATAAAAATACAAAATAAAAATATATTATAAAAGTGCGGCAGTTAAAACTGAAAAAGAATTTTTAGAAAAGCACCAAATGATAATATTCTGAGAGCGAGATTAGTTATTAAAAAGGAAGAAATCTTAAACTAAATTGAAAATGACGTCATTTCAAAGAAACGACGAACAAAAAGCAATTGATAATAAGTTGAAGTAAAATATTTTTCCATTTGTGTTTTTTTTTTAAATTTTAAAACAATAAGATATATTTTGAAATGTTACTTCTGCTTATGTGAAGAAGATATATTGTACAAATCAAAGAATTCGCCTTCGTGATTGTAATTTATCTCCGCATTTTAATGAATCATGCCAAATAAAAACACACCTGCCTTCAACGAACCGTATGTAATATTAAAGCTATACTAATAAAAGTAGGTCAGCTATTTGAAAAAGCATTTTCTTTCAAACAAGCTCACTTAATAATTAACAATGCAAAATTTGTAAAAGCATATAAAACTATTTTTTACCCGCATATTTCGGAGACATCAAAACTTTCTAACCAAAAAAATATCATTTTCTCAAATGAGAAAAAATAAATCCACTATCATTCCAAATTAAACATATAAAAATGTCATTTTCGTCACGTGTCTGCATAAAATGAAACAAATATGAAACATGATATTTTTGGAAAAAAATTCAATGAAACGTCTTCTATGATATTTTAAAATACATATATTGCTAATTCAATTAAACAGTTTTATTTAAGTACAAATATGACTTACCATCTACTAGGCATCTTCTGTAATCTGAGCCCAACATCTAATTTCTTAATTTTTTAGAGAGAGACATACAATTCTTAACAATTGGTCTAAGTGAAATCTATATTAATAAAAATGCAACTCGAAATGTGTTGCTAAGCGCAAAACTGGAGAACGGCTTGACCGATTCTGCTAATTTTTTAAAAATATTTTCGTTAAGACACGAGGATGGTTCTTATGGAGAGAAAAAATTAATATAAAAATAGCTAAAACGACACTTTTCTTACTTTTCCGCCAAAAATCAGCATTTCCTTCCCCCCCACCAACTGAGTTAGATAGCAGGAAGTAATAAATTATGATTTGTTTAGAAAGAAATACGCGAAGTCAGGTGGTTTTCATTCATAGATAACGCGATGTTTAAAAAAGACAGAAAATAGTTGCTTTTATTATTAGTCGGTATGAATATTTAATCTATGGCTGCTCAAAATAAAGTCTGAGCAGGGAAGAAAAAACGTAATAACAAAGGGAAAAAAAGGGTTTATAGAAAGAAAAGTAGTAAAGAAAAAAAGGATAGAAAAGGAAAGAAGGGTGTGTGTGTCACCATTATTTTCCAATTTGTTTTTAAGCTTTTGCATCTCTTGAAAACCAATTGTGTCTTTATTTGTTTAGTGTGTTTACATTTATGAAAATTTGAATCTCATAATTCTATAAAAACAGAATTTTAGACCTTTCCCTCCACCATTTATGTAAAATATCAATTCCGGGACAATCATTGCTCGGATAGAAAGAGAAAGATGAGTAGTACAGTGAACAAAACATCGGAAGAAAAAAAATAAATAATACTATAAATGAATTATATGATTATCAAAATTTGTTTGGTTTAAAACTATTTTGGTGAAAAACCTGTTATGAGACATAGATACATAAAATATCAGCGAGCAAACTTTAGCGAGCATTAATACTGGCGAACCGACTGGTCGCCAAAGGCGGCTAGTCTAAAAATAAAATTAAAAACTGAAGGTTTCAATTAACCTGTGAAATTTTTGCTGAATAATTCCTTGAGATCTTATTAATTATAAAAAATATATATAATGTTTCAATTTCTGTATTGAACATAAATTTTCCATGTCGGACTATTCTGCTTTCAGTTCTTAGTTTTATTTAAAGACATGCTTAGATTGAGTAAAGAGGTCGTTGTATTAATTGAAGTTTCATCATTTTCAATTTAATTTAAAAGTGAATTTTACGTGCACTGATAGAAAAATCAGAGAGAGATGCGGACTTCAAAGATAGGATTGTATAAGGCCTACATAATAGTTTAAGTGAATTACATGATTATCGAAATTTGAAGCTTAAAAATATTTTGCTGAAAAACTTATTATGAGACCAAGTTATAAACAAAAAAAATGATTTAATTCTTTAGTCGGCATTAATATTGGCGAACTGACTGGTCGCCAAAGGCGGCTAGTATCCAATAAGGCTCAAAAACCTTAAGCAAAAAAGCAATATCCGGTTCCCAAACGATAATTAATAATAAGTTTAATTAATAAAAAATTAAGAGAAATATTGATCTTTTTTTACACGATAATGCCCAAAAATATTATAGCTGAAATATGACTTTTTGCTTCATAAAATTGGAAGTACTAATTTTTTTGAATGAAACAATTTTTGTCGTGTATATTTTTTCTGTTTTTGATATTTTTAAAAAATATTTCAAATATATTTTCAAATAATATTTTTCATGTAATTAAAAATGAAATTTATCTATCACATGCATGTAACGAATGCATGAAAAAAATCTGCTTTCATTAATGTGCTTTTAGCGCATCAGAAAGGCTAAAATTAAAAGATTTTCATTTTCTTTACAAATTTACCCCAGAAAATAATATCTAAAATTTTTCATGAAATGAAGTATATATGAAATATAATTTTTTCTTAAAAATTAAACGCAAAAAAAGGTTTTCTTTAGACAAAAGTTTAAATGGATATCTGAAATAAGAATATTATAGTATTTTGATATCTAAAAAAATTTTACCATCTTTCTCATTTGACGTATGAGACATTTCTGTACACAAAAGAAATATCAATATCTCCTGAATTTTATAAAACAAATATGCTTAATTATATAATCAGATTAAAAATATAAAACATGTAGAACGAATAAACAAGATTTATGCTGTTTCCAAATAAGCATATGGTAGCCATCTGTACTTGCGTAAAAAGAATATGACAGATTGAATTGAAACAGGAAAAATAGAACTGACGTAAAATTTTTGAAAAAGGCAAAGATCTAAGAAAGGCTAAAAGGGAATGACATCTCTGAAATGACTTGTATGCGCATATGAATTCTGAATTGGCGATTTGAATTATTTATTTTATATTGGATTAACTGCAGTATTAATGCATGAAAATTACGCAAAATTATTCTGTCTTTTTAATGCATGTTGTTAAGTTCCTTTCCTGTATTTTAAGGTATTATATAAAAGCATAGATATGCAATACATTTCAAAAACTTAGAGAAGATTGAACCTCTATTTCTAAAGCATTATAGCATGATTATTTCAGGAAGTAGATGAAACCATAGATATGCAATGCATTTCAAAAATTTAAAGGACATTGAACCTCTATTCCTAAAGCACCGTGACATGATAATATTTTAAATCTCCTTTTTTGAAAATATATGACATTTGTAGGCTGTCTTATTATCCATGAATTGCTATGTGCAAAATGCAGGTAGACAAAATGCTTTACTATGTAAATTTTTGACCTCGAAGCTACTAAATTAGACTTGTGATTATTTCTGTGGTAATATAAGTTTAGTAAGGAAAAATTATCGAACTCTCAAGTGAATTTTTGAAGAAAATTTTTTTTAATTAATTAACGTTTTCTGTCAGAAAATTTGGAATTTATAATTACCAAAAATCAATTTTTATGTTATTTTAAAAGTTTTAAAAATAGACTATTTGGTTTTATTATATTTAAGTCATTGCATTTTTTACTAATTTTTTGTTGTTGATCTTTTTGGCCTCATATTAATTTTTTAAATCATATTTTCTTTGTTTTAGTTACTAGATTTATACATAAGGGAGTGTGGGTTGTAGTGGAAAACAATCTTTCATTTCCATGTTATATAGATGCTATATAACTAAGAATGAATTTTTAAAAATAATGTAAATATGGACGAATCAGGCTTCAAATTAAAAATTCTTTTTAATTTTATATAATCATTGTTTCTTTTTTTCCTTAGCAAATACTTTATTTCAGAGAGTTTTATTTTTCAAAAAAAAAAAGAATTTATTTACAAATTTTTAATGCTACAATATATTTTATAAAATAAACAATATTTTTAAAAATAATTTTATCTAGGCATCTTTTGTTTTTAAAAGAAAAGTTCTAAAATAAACTAAAAAATAAGAAAAAAATACTTCATTTCAGTGCAAACAATATCTACTTAACTTTATTTCTCACTGAAAATTAATTTATTTGATAACTTGAATATTTTTTGATAAGTAAATTAAATAACCGGAGACATATCTCAAACATATTTACACAAAGGCTTATGAATTTATAATACATTTTATTTCTCATATAAAATTTTTCCACTAAAAATACATTGTTGACTTTATAAAAAATTGTTTTATTTCAGATCAAATAACAGTCTCATTAAATTTTAACAATTCTGGTATATTACAATAAAATTGTAAGCAGTCTGGATTTGTAATATTCTTGATTTCTGGCACAGTATTTGTCTTCACAATTTTCTTCACTAGTGACTCCATTTTCTTTCCATTGTGATTATACTAAAAGAAAAATGGAATCCTTTTTTAATGTACATCCGTTATAAAAGTTCAATTTTTGTAACTATTTCATACTAACAACATCTTAGTTATTAAAAACACTATTTATTCGCATTCAATTATTTTTGTGTGCTGTGCCTCAAGGTACTTTATAAGCCTATTGACAATTATCTGTCAGTAAATTTAGCCGAGTGAGAGTGTCTTTTTTTTTTCAGTAGCACCGAGTAGATACTAAAGTAGGATTTATCTACTCACGCGTTACAATCCTTTTTATGAGCAATCATTTATTAAAGTGTTTTCATTCACTCATCCACATATAGTAATTTAGACGTGAAACAAAGACCGATCACCTCTTAAACAATACCTTCCACCGTGGTATTATTCTTGATAAGGAGGACTTTGTGACCACCTCAGCTTTATACTTGCGCCAGTCACCTCATACACAGAGAGACTTACACGACCAGGTACGACTACAACTTCCTACCAACCAGGAAATCTTTGACACTAATATCTTTTTAAGCTGTAGTATAAAAATAAACATTAAGCAAAAACCTTATTTACTAGTGCCAGCGCATTGCATTTTGAAAAGAATAAATTATTGAAAATATTATCGTTTCTTTCTTATAAGTGCAAGAGCAGGGCTTTAATCCAGATTAAGGAATATCAGCCCAGGTCTTATCCCACTCACAGACCCCGGACTATGGATTCGCACTGAAAAGCTTTCTTTTTGCTAAATTTGTGTTAATATTATTAAATTAAAATTCTTAAAATATATTTAGTTATAGGAATATTCGAAATTTAATTAAGTAAAGTAATAAACAATGACAATAATCTCCTGATTCTTTAATATAAACTATATGTATAACGCTTTGTATTCGTTAGATATTTGCAAACCACATATATACAATTGTAATCTCAAAACCACATATCTACAATTCGACAATTGTAATCACAAAACCACAAATCTACAATTGTAATCACAAAAC
>JAOUZG010048650.1:2242782-2254433 GCA_026289955.1 Argiope argentata | reverse complement strand
ACAATTGTAATCACAAAACCACAAATCTACAATTGTAATCACAAAACAACATACCTACAACTATAATCGCAATAACACATACCTACAATTGCAATCACAAAACTTCATATCTACAATTGGAACCACTAAATAATATACTTACAACTGTAATCCCGGAACCACATAGCTACAATTGTAATCCCAAAACCACATACCTACAAGTGTAATTCCAAAACAACATATCTACAACTGTAATCACAAAACCACACACCTACAACTGTAATTCCCAAAACCACATTCCTACAACTGCAATCCCAAAACCACATATCTACAATTGTAATCCAAAAGCCATATACCTACAACTGCCATCCCAAAACCACATACCTATAACTGTAATCACAACATCAAAACCTGCAGTTGTAATCATAAAACCACTTACCTACAATCGTAATCACAAAATCTCATACCAAATATGGCATATCATTGCCCTCTTGGGATTTGGCTCAAAGTTTGATACGAGTCTATACAACGTGTATTAAATCTTGGAACTGAAATTAATACTTCTAACTCAAAGCATTTTTTAGTTTGTTTATCATAGTTATACGGTCTGGCAGACAGTTTAAAATAAGAAGATACGTGCAGCTGTAGTTGCATGTATCCTCATGAAATAGAATATTTTAACGATGTCCACATTTTCTCTAAACTTTGTATTCGAGAAAAGAAAAAGAAAATGACAAATTACAACAGATATTTTTCGATCAAGGGCTTCATATATTTTCAAAAAATGCAATAACATAATTTTTTATATGCCATAACAAACAAGACGGTTTGAAGCGACTCGTCCAAAGACACACATACATAATTCCAAAAATGTGTCTTTCGAACCGAATGATTAATTTTAGTTTAGTTTAGTTCTATTAACGTCTAGTTTTAAAGCTACACTAGGTATATTTTGAGACAACCTCGCAATTGTGAACATGATCATATGACAAGGACGACACCTGAGTTGGCATCCCCTCTTCACACCATGCCACATCAGAGGGAGGATATTTTGGCCTGATGGTTTTAACATGTACCAGACTTGCTTGCACGACGGTTCTTCAATGTAATCGGGTCTCGAACCTGAAACCCTGCATTCCGAGGTCGAGACCTAACCACCATGCCACTGCGAGCCACATCGAATGGAGAGAGATCCAAAATCAGGAGGTTCCAAAATCTGAAGTTGGAATTTTTGATGATTACGATACTTTCTCTAAACTTAGTATATGCGAAAGTAAAAGTTAGAGCTATAAATCTGTATGAACGGCATATGCATAATATTATATTATCCAATATATGCACAATTTTTTTTTTAAATTTTTATACTCTAATATAATAATGCAAGCATTCATTACCGGTACATCTGGAATTTCTAAAATTATTTCCGGTACTTCTGGAAGTTCTTTGCGGATATTTTTAATTATTTTTTCTTTCAATTCTGGACTAAAATAATGTCCTTGTTTCAGTTTTACAAAAAGCACAGCTCTCGATTCACCATCCCAGCGGTCTTGACCAACACAGATGTAATCCTCCAATTCTTCCAATTCAGAAACTGGAAAAAGAAATTCAGATTTTCTTGAGAAAAAATATAATTAACTGCAACTAATGTATATCCTTTCTCTGAACCAGAAAAGCACAAAGCTTAACATACACATTGTATATAATCATCCACCATCATTTGAAAAACTGGCTTAATCCATGTTTCTGTCTTGGTATCAAACAACATAAATTATAGTTATTGCCAATCTTTTCTTTTTTGATTTTTTTTGTATAAAGTGACAGTTATTATTAGTTACCGTGGAAATAAAGCAAAGCATGAACAAAAATGGGTTATGAGATCGTAATTTTCATATTTATATTTTATGTACAATATTTTATGCTGGAGTGAAATAAAGGTCAATGAGATGAAGTCAACATTTTTTTTCTTATTTCAAATTTATGGCAGTTCTTTATTCCCCCCCTTCCGTGAACAAATAGGAGTTATTGCTAATATTTTTTCTCGCCTTTTTTTTATTTAAAGTGACGGTTATTATGGGAACAAAGGGAAGCACAAACAAAAATTGGTTATGAGGTCGTAATTTAAAATTTGTATTTTATTTACCATTTTTTATGTTGGAGTTTAATAAAAGTCAATAAGCTGAAGCTTACATTTTTTTATCTTTTTAAATTTATGCTAATCCTTTATGCTTTTAATTCTTACCCTGTGCACAATTTGAAGTTATTGTAATATTTTCTTTGAGAATTTTTTTTTGTGCTTGACATTGCCTTTTTTCTTTTAATAGAATTGTTCTTTTTTTCTATTTATAACTATTATTTTACCAAATAATTTAATTTGAGTGTTAGATAATTCTTTTTTTTAGTTTATATAATTCCGAGGAATCGATGTTTACTTTTAATGCTACCAATTTATTTACAAAACATTGGGCTAAAAATAAGGATTTGTTTTTTATTTCTTAAACTTTGTAATGATATTTTCTACTATAGTTTTCATTAGTTCATCTGTGACAATCATGTTTGAGATACTGTGAACACGATATAAAAGCTCATTTAGACGGACAAATGTTTTTGAGATATATATTTTCTCTATAGAGAGATTTATAAAAATTCATTGCACATTGTCCTTTAAAGTAAATACAGTTGTTAATATTCATTTGTTTTAAAATTGTTTAGGAAATTAAATAAATAAATATTTAAAGAGAATTGTGCTAACACTGTTGTATCTCTTTAATAACAAACATTAGGTATTTAATAAAATTTTTCCAAAGGTATATCACAATGCTCTTTACAGCTAAAGTAAGGTCATAATTTATTTATTATTATTTTCTTACCATACTGGCTTGCTTCGTTATTATTTGGTTCATTACTTAGTTTACATATAATAGAAGGTAACCATTTAAAACTTTTTATTATTTGTATCGTAGAGAAATCCGATTCTTTCCCGAACATTATGAACATTTCATGAAAGCATTTTACTATTCATATCAGAATTTAGCAAATCGTCTTCTTGCTTATTCCGATATTTTGAGCTACCTTTAAGTCGACTATTATTTTTTTTGGCCTCTATTATCTGCGGACTGTTAAATTAAATACTATTCTTTAATTATTATATTGCCCATTAGTTGGCTCTAAATTCAAATGATATAATGTCACTAAGATTTGTATTGGAATAAATTTTTAATGGTTAACACTCTTATTTAAATGGCACTATTTTCTTAAACATTCTCATTCTGTTGTTGTGTCAAATGGCACTTGCCATGGACAAGATCGATGAGGTAGTCAGCGATTTAAGCCAAATGAGCGTCTCTCGTTTTGTAGTAGCGTTCACTAGGGCCAATAATAAGACTTTAGCTACTCACTCGTCACATTCTCTTGCAGAGCCCCTTTTTACAGGAGAGCACATTCAACACACACAGAAGAACAACCCCGCCCGAACAAGGACTCGAACCCTGTCATAGGGAAGACGCGCTACCCCTATGCCAGGATGCTGACGCAAGCTCATTATTGGTAGCATATCTATCACAAAATATTTTGGTCTAGAAGAATTGTTAATAATTCTCTTCTAAAAATTTTCGTACTCTTCTATTGATATTTTCTTAAAGGATATCGTTACTTATGATGAAATGACTATTTTTTTTCCAAATAAATAATAACATTTTAGTTCTTTTGATTTTTGTGTATCATTTCATCCAAAATTTTCTAGCTTTTAACTAAAAGGATTGGAGATAATAAAAAAAATTTTAAACTTATCAAAACACGCACCAAATTAATGAGACAATTTTGTCTCATACCACACAGCCAAGTACGAAAACAAATTCTTATTATTAATATGCTTGCAAATAAAATATGTTTTTAAATATACTATTGAAAAAACAACAACATTTGGAATCTAATCTTTTTTTAAAGCAAAATTTTGTTTCCTTGAAATTTTAAGAACAACTATTGTTTTAACGCTTTATATATATTTTTTTTCTTTTGTAAAAATGTTAACATAAAATATATGATGGGACGCCTGCTTGATTTTATCATAATTATCAATAGATAGTATAATGTAAGGATAAAGTAAATGAAGAATTTTTAATAACTTACTTGCAAAATAGATATCTCCTGGACTTAGTCTTTCACCGTATTGATTTAATGTTTCGTCACTATAAAAAAGATATTAAAAAATAAGATACTAATGACAGATTTTTTCAAAAGGCATACGTATGTAAATATCATTATTCCTTAAAATTCCCCTTTGTTATTATTAGCAAATCTTGAGGGATCTAGAAGAGCTTTCCTGAATTGTTATTTATTGAATTCAATTACTCCGTTCAATTACTTAATATTGATTTCAATCACTCCATGAAAGATAATTATCTGTGAAATTATTGATTGCTGGAGAGGAAGAAACTTTCACTCATTTTGTCGTATCTTATGGAAGATTTTCAAAAATTCATGGACTGTTTTTTAATAAAACGTAAATAGATTTCGTTCTACATTTCTTTTGAAACGTTTTATATATTACCAATAATTAGAGTATGAATACTAACATTTTTATAAATGAATAAACAAAATCCACTGCCTTTATAGCAGTAATTTTATAAACTTTTTAGAACTTTAATGAACAACATTTTATCTCAAAATCTATATTTATTATTTTAAATTATATACACCAATTAAAATGAGAATTCACATTATTATCTACGTTAACAAAATGAGGAATTTAACCGATGAATAAAACTGGGGAAAAAATTATGTTGCTGAAGTCAGGGCTCTGTCAAAATTTCATTTCGATTTACATCTTAATGTGAAAGAAGTTCTAAGAATAGAGTACAGTTTGTGCTGGATATCATTGACGACGTATCTTCTAAGAGCCAAGAATTTAATATAAATAAATTTAACCCTTTTAGTATCGTATTAAGGATTAGGGAACTTTAACAAGCCTCGTTCCCAAATAGAAGGCATAAGAAAAGAGAATTTAGATTTTTTTCGAAAATCTTTATCTTTATCTTTACTTATAATAAAGCACGATGTGGGTGTGTGTGTGTTGGCGCTGTACAGGCCAGACCATTCGACCTACAGCTACCATATTTGGTATATGTGTACCTTGGGTGCCGGAAATATGCACCACGGAGTCCTTTTTTTGAATTTTTAATTAAAATTTTAATAAATTAAAAAATAAGCCAAATTTTAACGTTTTTTCGCTACAACTTCTGAAAATATTACAGCACAAAATTGATTTTTTGCATCACGTTAAAACTAAAAAAATTAGCTTTTCAATGATACTAATGTTTTGAATTACGAATTAAAACTCAATTTTTAATGAATTTTTAAACATTTAATTTAATCGTTTTTTTTCCAACAATTTATTTCGCAAAATAAATAAATAAATAAAATTTTATCTTCTCAAAAAAATCAGCTTTTAAGAAATATTTGCCATCACATTTTCTGAAAGTCTGATTTTTAAAAAAAATAATTACTACCAAAAATAAAACAGAAAAATACAATTTTCATCACGTGATTATATGAAATGAAACAAATAGGAAATGTTATATTTTTTAAACTGTAAACGCAAGAGAAAAATTTTCTTGATCGTTTGCAAGATCAAAATTAACAATTCCATTAAAGAATTAAAGTAAATAAAAATACAAAGTAAAAATATATTACAAAAGTGCTACAGTTAAAACTGAAAACGAATTTTTAGAAAAGCACCAAAAGATAATCTTCTGAGAGCGACATTAATTATTTAAAAGCAAGAAAACTTAAACGAACTTTGAAAATGACGTCATTTCAAAGAAACGACGAACAAAATGCAATTGATCATCAGTAGCAGTAAACTATTTTTGCATTCTTTTTTTTAATTTTTAAAACAATAAGACATATTTTGATTTGTTACTTCTACTTATGTGAAGAAAATATTTTGTGCAAATCAAAGAATTCGCCTTCGTGATTGTAATTTATCTCCGCCTTTTAATGAATCATGCGAAATAAAAACGCATCTTTCCACGAAGTAATGTAATATTAAAGCTATACTGGTAAAAGCAGGCCAGCTATTTGAAAACGCATCTTCTTTCAGACAAGCATACGAAATAATTAACAATGCAAAATTTGTAAAAGCACATAAAATTATTTTTACCCGCTTATTTCGCAGACATCAAAACTTTCTACCAAAACAATATCATGTTCTCTCACGAAAAAAAAAAAATAAGCCAACCATCATTCCAAATTAAACATATAAAAATGTCATTTTCGGCACGTGTTTGTATAAAATGAAACAAATATGAAACATATTTTTTGAAAATAAATGGATGGAAACGTTTTCTATGATATTTTACTATACACATATTACTAATCCAATTACACAGTTCTATTTAAGGCAAATATGGCTTGATATCTACAAGACATCTTATGTAATCGGAGCCCAACATCTGATTTCTTAATTTTTTGGGGAGAGACGTAAATCTCTTAGCAATTGGTCCAAGTGAAATATATAATTATAGATTTAGGGAAAAAATGCTGATGAATTAAATTTTTACATACATTATCTGCTCTGTGAATCATATTTAACAAAATATTTTTGAGACAATAAGTCCTTAAATAAAAAAATGGCATTCCAATCAACTAAATCAATTATCAAAGCTGATCGATCTATGAAAATTTCAATATAACTATTCGATAAAAACTGTTGATTTTAGATCACTTTATCAAGATATCAAAGAAGCCAATCAGAGTTACTCTAGAATAATTGGTCTAGATTATGAAAATGATTATTGTTCTAAATTTTCAATATTCACAACTGAATAAATCAACCAGATTTGAAGAAGATATAAATGTTTATTTATTTATTTAGAAGCTGAAATATTAAGAATATTTTTCAAATATGAATTTATAAGACTAAAGGAATTAAAAACTATATTTTTATATATGTTTATAAACCTTAAAAAATGTTACTATTGAGAGCCTTTATATACATCTAATAATAAAATTAAAAACTGACGGTTTCAATTAACCTGTGAAATTTTTGCTGAATAATTCCTTGAGATCTTATAAATTATAAAAAAAATTTATAATGTTTCAATTTCTGTATTGAACATAAAACTTCAATGTCGGACTATTCTGCTTTCAGTTCTTAGTTTTATTTAAAGACATGCTTAGATTGAGTAAAGAGGTCTTTATATTAATTGAAGTTTCATCCTTTCCACTTTAATTTAAAAGTGAATTTTTCGTGCACTGATAGAAAATCAGAGAGAGATGCGGAGTTCAAAAATAGAACTGCTTAAGGCCTACATAATAGTATAAGTGAATTATATGACTATCGAAATTTGAAGGTTAAAAATATTTTTCTGAAAAACTTATTATGAGACCAAGTTTTTTTTAAAAAAAATGATTTAACCCTTTAGTCGGCATTAATATTGGCGAACCGACTGGTATATAAACAAAAACATAAACCAAAAAAATGAAATCAATTCCAACTTATGTCAGTATAGAAATTTTTTTATTTTATTTACTTTTTATTATATAATTACAATTAATATCAATAATTCATCAAAATATTATTGGTTTTAGCAAAAATTGAACTCGGATTCTTCATCTTCATGTGAAAAATGCTGAAATCCTTGTATTTTACCGTTTGAACTATTGCTTGTTGATTTCAATTTTCATTACAAACTGATAAAACTTTGTTTAAAGTATTAAAAAGGAATCAAATTTAACTAATGAATTAATATTTGAAAAAATTTATGAACATCAAGTGTTATCCACACAAGTTAAAAAATGCTTTTAACTAGAGTGAATGAATAAAAAGTATTTTATTAACGATTGAATATATATATATATATATATATATATATATATATTATTTAAAAAAAATAAATTAATTTAAACCGGATTAAAATCAATTTAAAATAAATTAAATTTAAAGATGTACTTTCTAGATAATGACTGTAAACCATTGGCCTCTTACCTCCGTCCGATAATTTGGAAACCTTTTGTTACTGGATTGACCCAACCTTCATCATTCTGACACCACGCTCCTGAATACGAAATAAAAAAAAATACCGTATTTAAAAAATTTTCAAAACTGGAAACACGGTAAAATATATATTAAATAATTCTTTCATCAAATGTTCATACATAAAATGTTTCACCTTGGTATTTACTTAAATACGTTTCATTCATCTTTTCATCATTTTCGTCTTCCCAAAGATAAATCGGAAGGCCGGGGTATGGTTTCGTTATGACAATTTCTCCTCGTTTCCCCAAGATGGAATTACCTATAAATTCGAATGAATGTGTAAAAATGTGTAAAAAAATACAACTGACCAATATCTACAACAAATAAAGTTATTGTATTAATCTTTAATACAGGCAGTTTAATTTCCATATAATAAGATCAATGAATTATAGTTAAATTCCATAAAATTAACTATCATTCGAGCTAATCACAAAAAATATGCACTATCGAGGTAAAATTTCACTTTATTGTGAGTTTATCTAAAAACTTAAAAGTTCTAAAAGAACGAATGCAAAATTTTTCTCTTTGATGTATTGTTCAATGTTTGATAAATTAAGTATGTGGAACATAAGTATAAGAATGAATGCAACTTCATACATTTTTATACCCGAAAGCTCTGTTATATAAGTATAAAACTGATTGCTCAGTAATATAACCGGATGTTTTGGCATATAATTTTATGACTGACCGTTCGGTTATGTAACCAAATGCTCTGTTATATAAGTATATGACTGAATGTTCGATTATATAACCGAATGCTATGTTATATAAGTTATGTTTCATCAGTAGTAAGTATTACACTTACTGAGGAATAGATGCAAAATATATTGGCGTTGTGTTTTTATAACCAAGGACAAATGTTTCTTTGAAATTTTTTTGCATATTGCATATGAATTCTCCAACTGCTTAGAATTTTGATTTTAATATTCAGCTTATGAGTTTTTTTTTTTGCTTTATAGCGGAGTGCAAAGACTGAATAATCACTTTCTTCCTGTCTTTTAAGTGTGATTGAAATCTATGAACCAAACCTGCAATCTTAGAGATATGTGAGTCTATCAAATTTTATTATTTCGGTATTGTGTTTTTGATCTATCGCATGTGCATGTAGTATAAGAATTACATGACTGATAGACGGTGAAAACCTTGATAAATATAATTAAAAATCTGAATTGAATCCATCTTTATATTATGAAACATTGCTCAAAATTTTATTTATCTATGTTTTAATGAATCTGAGTCATAGCATTTATACACATGAGAGAATAACAGATGATTATTATAGCAAATTTAGTTCAAAATTGGGAAAGAGATCTATATTTGGTACTTACGCCCAACTTTATCGCCAATGAGTTGCTAAATCTTTGGCAATCGTTGGCGAAGACGGTATAATACGTAAGTACCCAACATTTTACCTGTATCGTATGCTTAACTTCATTTACCTTCATCAATATATTTTTGAGTTATAATGCTTGCATGAATGTGAAAGTACAATTAGAGAAATAATCAATATATTGGAAGATTTAATTAAAACTTTGAGACGGATATATGTTTTAGATGTTAAATATGTATACGAAATTTAATTTATTTATATTTTTGTGTTTTTCACAGCATTCAAGCCTTATTGCACTTATTAGGGTTATTATTGGCGTTTTGACATAATATTTTATTCAATCAGCTGAATATAAAGACTTCTTGTGAGTGGATTCTAACTCAATATTTGTAAGAATAAATAGAAAGCGGATATTATACGGCATATTTACATAATATAACAGAAAAAACTATTCTGAATTATCGTGTTCATGGACACACAGACAGACAACGGGTCTTCTGACTCAGTAGGACCTGAAATATGAAGATTCTCCAAAATCTTGAGTCCCAATATTCGAAAATTACCATGCATTCTCTTTATATATTTTGTGTTCACTGAAATTAAAAATGCAGAATAGAATCCAAATAATATTAAAGATCATTTAAAGAATAAACGTATCTAAGAATATCATCATTTATTGGTAATTGCAAAACATTATAAAGAGGATATAAATTATTTTAATATAACTATTTTTAATGATAAATATTTAATGTAAATATTCCCTCGAATTAAATAAAAAAAGTATACTTGCTTCAATATTTTAAATCTATTTCCTATTTTCAATATATTCAAGCAGTGAGGAAACCATGATTTATGTGAGTTAAGTCTGTAAATTAAAAAAAAAATTCCATAAAATCCTTTTTCTTGAAATATTATTAAAAGAATCCAAACTTGCCTTTTTCGTCAAAGACCTGTAAATCGACACCCAGGGCGGGTACTTGACATTCACAAGTGTAAAGAGTAGAGGACAGATCACATCCCGAGAAAGCTCCAAACGTTTCTGAGGCTCCTGGCAGTAAACAAAATCAAAGCATTGTAAATGAACAGATAAAATTACTGAAAAAAAGGAGGGTTTAATGAGGATTTTAGTTAAAGAAATAATTCAATGAAAATCAGATGGAGAGTTTCTGTTTAAACTTTTTTTAATGGCTTGAGAGGAACATAGGGTTAAAAAAATACTTGTTTTGAATTTTCTAATATTTATTAAAATTCTTACATGAAAGAAGTAAATTAAATCCTTCAAATAATTCATTAATATTTTAGCTTCATTAGAATGATTTTAAATAATTTATAAAGCTTTTTTATATTATTATAACAGTGTTTCATAAGGTAAGTTATTATTATTAATATTATGTAAGGCAGAAAGGAAAATTTTAACTAATTATTTTTATTACTCTGCAAACTTTTATTTATTGCATACTAACTGCTCCGACAGACTTCGTACTGTATAAAGTTAAGAAAGAAAAAATAAGCTTAAAAACTTTTTTAAAAAAACGAGTTTTACAGTAATTACTTCATTTATTGAGTTATATTTAATACTACACATTGATTGCTTAATAAAATAAGTTTTCTATTTCGTACGAGAATCAGTCGAGCCGTTCTCTAGTTTTGAGCTTAGCAACGCATTTGGGGATTCCTTTTTTATTTATATAGATATAAAAAACATTTTCCTGTGACTTATGACAATATTTAAACAAGAAAAATCTCAAAATTTGTATTAAGATTTTATTCTGAGTTATAAATTTCAAATTATATAAAATCTTTTTTTATGTTACAAATTTAGTTTTTCTAGAAAATTCCTATAAATTTTATAGCAAAATATTTTTTAAAATAGATAGAGAAAAACGAATTAGTTGTAATTTAAATTTGAACTAAAACACCCAAAAGACTCATTATCCTATACAAAATAATGGCAATATTTAATTAATTAATACTTATATGTTACGATTTTATGATACCAGAAATTAATAATTACCAGAATTTAGTTTGAATGAAGCTAATATCAAATTTCTCACCAATATTTTTAGAACTAATTTATATATATAGTAATATAATAATCCTATCAAGTAATCATATTCAAGTATAGTAATCCTATTTCTATATATATAGTAATAGGATTTCATAGTAATCCTATTATAGATATAGTAATATATAGTAATCCTATTCAAGATATATGAATAAAAATATAATTATCCAAGAAAATTTTATTACAGAACATTTTAGAAATTTCTCATTATATATATATATATATATATATATATATATACA
>JAOUZG010048650.1:2224093-2240515 GCA_026289955.1 Argiope argentata | reverse complement strand
ATATATATATATATATATATATATATATATATATATATATATATATATATATATACACCTGAGGCTTCCTAAACTTTTTTTTCTAATTGTCCAGCAAAGTTGTTATCATCTCCCCTTCCTCATAACATTGGATATGACTACGAATGCCTTGCAAAGCCTTACTTGTAATCTCGATACAAATATAAATCTATGGCATGAGGAATCTATACATTTTCACTAAATTTACCGTATGATACCTGAAGATTTTTTGGTGATTAATACATGGCATTTAGTAACAGGTACTCGAAAAACAAATTTTTGTTTTTTAGACACAATGATTGTTACCAAGTTAAATCAAAATGTGATACAAAACTGTAATTGTAGTCATAATATTCATAGGGAGTCTCATACATTTAAGTCATTAGAATTTTTTGTTCTTGATATTAAGTTTTGCGGACCGACAAAAAATCAACCTTTAACCTATATGATACCGAAAAAAATTTGTGCACTGAATATCATCCATCTAGCTCTCACTGTTTTACAATTAAATTCAAAATTTATATTTGGATAGCAAGAACTCTGAGAGAATTTCATTAAAATTTGATAGTTAATTACAAGTTTGTTATCAAGACAATCAAATTCCATCCGTTTTTCTCAGTGTTTTTATCACAAACAGGTGGACGGACAAACAGATATATATTATGGAAAAAGATGTTTTTTACGAATTCAGTAACTTTTGAAGCATGAATATTTGTTAGAATATCGATATATTTTTAATGTATACAAACTTACCAGGAAGAATATTCTCTTGTTCAAAATCATCTATATAAGATTGTGAAATAAATACGAAGTTCACTTTATTCTCGGAGAGCATGTTCCAAAAATTGAAATTTCTTTTATACGTAGGAATTCCGTCATACAATAACAGAGTCACACCTAAAGCTAAATTTGGGACCACATAATCCCAAACAGCCCATCCAACCTGAAATAGACACACATTAATGGATTGCTTTGATTATCCAGTTTTTAATGCTATAACATGGCATGAATTTAAGGAAAATTAGAAACTTACTGCAGAGTTCGTATACACAATATCATCTCTTTTCATATTTAGATGGAGAGAAAAATCTCTGAGCTGGCATAGGATAACCTAGGAGAATATAAAGTAATTGTAAAATTGTTTTGTCAAAATTTCATATTAATATTTTTGATAAAAATATAAAAATACCCTCATCGGAAACTTATTAAACTTTTATTAATTTGCAAGCTAAATTTAGATTTGTTGTAAATGAAAATATTCGGAAAAATTGTTTTTGAATTACTTTTAATTACTTGCATTTCAGAAAAAAAAACTTTAATCTAAAATCAATATATAGAATTTTAAAATGTCTTTCCAGCTAGAAGTATAAATTACTTGCTGCACTTCCCATAATTTATATTGTTACAAGCGGATGAACGTGCACCGAACGCAAAAGGTTGGTGACGCTTCACAAGGAGCTTCGCGCCAGCCGATATGGTTTGGCGAGGGGAATATTCTGGTATCCCCCAGACAGTTCCCGGTGCGCCACGTTGCTTGTCGTGTTGGATCGCCCGGCTATATAAGGGACGGGTTTTCCGCAATCTGCAGTTTTTCACTCCTTGGATGAAAAGGCCTCGCTGGACTAATGGATTACTTTTCTCGTTTGTTATTAGTGAGCTGTGTTTGCGTTTGCTGTTATCGTTGTATAATTGAGCTCGCTGTGACTTACTGGTTACTGTGCTATACTATAGCTGTTTTGAAAACTGTGTCTATTGTGCATAAGCCTTGCATTTACGCTGTAAGTTACTGTTGACTGCTGGATTGTGTTTTCTGAAGTTTTACTTTATCAAGTCATTCTGTAAATACCTGTAAATAGCTGTAAATAAATTTGTTTGTTCTGTCCTCAAGTAAAGTTCATTCAATCTGAGCCCGCTACTCTAAAAGCGTAACAATATTATGATATATTATTTTAATTTGTATATCTTCAATAAAATTTTTTTAATTCCAAGTAAAGGTTTTTGATTTCGTAGAGTACTTTGAATGAAAAGAACTATTAAATATGTCGGCACATATATTACTTAAAATTCATCCTTATAACTCATTCTTTGTTTCTTTATACATACCTATTTATGATAACTATTTTTTTAAATACAACAGAATCATTAAGAAGAAAGTAATGTCTGTGGTTCCAAAATTTTCTTCTAAATTCTTTCTATTTTTGAAGCATTTTGAGTGAAACGAATTTTATTTCTTGGCTTGTGAATATCTTTCTATTTTCTAATCATCTGTCTCCTCCTATTTGGGATACATAGTATTATTTTTGTACATATAAGGAGATAGAAATTATTAAATATTGAACTAAGATTAAATATTTTTTACCCATAAAATTAGTTCTTTGTTACAAATGTCACTATATGAAAAAAAAGTAACTGTAATACTCTAAAACTAGGCAACAGTGTATGAAAAGTAGCGGAGTAAACGAAACTATCACAAAAAATTGCACTTTTCATCGCTTTAAAGAAGATAAAATGTATCTTTGCATTTTTCAATTTGTACTTAAATTCATAAATTCGTAAGCCGTATTTTAATGAATGTTTAAAAATATCACTACATTATTAACATTTTAATGCAGGTTGAAAAAAAAAAATACTTTTGTGTTTAAAATTGACTTCTATCACTAACTAGCTACCAGAACACTACCGTAGGCCCACAAATAAACCTGTATGACAGGACCACCGCGAAAATAACACTGGTGGGAATTGTGCTCGAGTTGTAAAAGCCATCGCCGGCTACGGCATAACCCTTCCCTTGGAAAGTGCGTCCTATCATCGATGGAAGGTAGTCTTCCCCCTCTTTTTGTACCCAACATGGAACCACCATATGGAAGCTGCTCATCCTCATTTTTGAGATCATTCCTCAACCCCCCGAAGGATTGTGTCATTACATAAGAATATGCGCTAATAAAAACGACTAATAAAATATTTCCTTCGAAGCGATTGTTTTGATAACAAATTAATTTTAGTCATAATTTAAGCAAAGATAATAATACATACGAAATTATTCTTTTGTCAAATTTTCTTATGTCTCTGTCACTGCTATTGTGAATCTTCGTCTTTTAAAAAGGTTCTTAATCCGAATTAAGAGTCCTATAGATTGAGATCAGGTAACTAATCTTTTTGAGAAAGGATAAAATGTGATTTTTTTAGCAATCTGACTTTATAACGGATTTCTAAATCTCTTTCTAATTGCGGCTAAGCCTATATGACAGATATGGCACATGTTATGAAATTATTGTCGCTTGTAAATCATGAACTATGAGTATGAAGACACCTATTTTACTGCATGCTTCACTTTCCAACTTACTGATCAGGGGAAGGAGAGATGAATTTGAGAGGCGGGGCATTAATTTTTGGGGGGAGGGGAAGCACTTAAAAAATAAATAGCGTTATTGTGTTACTAATATGTTCTTTAAGTTCGATGAATTAGAGATGGAATTAATAACTTTAAGCTGAATATTATAATCCAGTCAAAGATTTGAATAATTCCATGCCTTACCCCTGCCGAATGGACTACCCCTTTTGGATCGCCAGTGGTACCTGAAGTAAAATTGATGATGGTAGGATGATTGAAGGGTAACTGTTCAAACGTTAATTCTGGCACTATTCCGTCAGCTGTCATTCCGCTTTGAAGAAAATCTTCTAAAAGAATACTTGGAAAGATGTGTATTTTGTTAATTAGGCATGAATATGAATTTTTAATAAACACTTCAATATGATACTTTCGAGAGAAAATAATAAAATTCTCAAAGCTACTAACTATTTCTCACTGATTGTTAGTTGATTTTATTATAATTTTGGCCTGCTTTCTGGTACAGAGGTAGTGCGTCTACCGCGTATTCTGAGAGTCCCGGGTCGAGCATGGTTGTTCTTCTGTGTGCTATCTGTGAGATGTGTGGCTATGCCCCCCTTCCCCTGTAAAAAGGCCCTGTGCAAGCGACTGTGATGAGTGTGCAGCTAAGTCGCACTCTTGGCACTAGTTGGCGCTACTTGAAAGAAGAGGCGCTTCTTTCGGCTTAAAATCTGCTGATATGGTCAGCGGGGGCTTGTCCATGGCAAGTGCCATAAGTAACAACAACATTATATTTTACCTTAATATATATTAGAAAACTTTAACTGAAAGTGGTGGAAAGGAAATTTGGGTGCCTAGATTTTTTATATTCTGTATAAATTTGTATTTAAACTTTCTGTGTTTTAAAGTATTGGTAATAATGATCTACGTAGCAAGTCAGTGAAACTTGATTGTTAAATGAACCAAAAGAAATGACACAAATTGAAGAATTTAGTCAGTATGGTAAAGGAATAATCAATTGCTTCGACATGTTTGAGCGAATTTGAGCGCATGAATACTCTCCACATTTCATGTTTTTTTCTGGCATTGAAAGTGTATTTTCCTAATTATGTCTATCATTATGTATGAATGATATTAGGTATGTGTAAATTCAGAAGTATGTCTATCTAGCTATATTTTACAAAATTTTTAAAAAACTCACAAATCTAAAGCAAAATGAAATTTGGTATCCAATTTTAGAAAGCTATGTATATTGAAATATCTATAATTTTCATTTATGAAACACCCAACAACTAAAACAAAAAATTATGTCTTAACCGAAATATTTCGTCTCCAAATATTGATAATATTTATGTAGGGCTCTTATTCATATGCCTTACCTTTTGGGAATATCTGATATATCGCGATATAAGGTTTCTTCTCTAGTTGGTACAATAATCACTTTTTCTAAATTTGAGAGATCTGTGAAAAAATAAATACATTTGTTTCTGAGTTGCTTTCGATAAAAATACCTAAATGAAAAACTTTTTTATTGGTCTAACTTTCTTTTGCAAATTCAGAGCCATAAAATGGAAGAAATACTAGTTACATAAAAATTTCAGTTCAAGAAATAGTATTATATAGATTTAGTGATTGATTCTTTCAATTATTTACTAAAAAACCTAATACAGTTTAAGTCATATTTAATTGTTTTATATCTGTACATTTTATAACAATAAAGCTTACATAATTATCTTATAATGTATGCAGTATTTTAATGCATAAATTATCATACTTTATTTCTGAATAAAAAATTAAATTAAATATTTTAATGACTAACAAGTTTTTATTGTTATTTTCAGATCTAAAAATATATTTAACTACCAAGGGAAGTTTTAAATAATTTGATTCTAATAAAACTTCATTACTCCTTAAGTGTAAGCAAAAAATTTCATTCTATTATTCATTCTATAAAGCTAAATTTTCTATTATTTTTAGCTAAGAGTAATTTTAGTAGATATCCTAACTTACTTTTGGCAACAACGGGCAAATTATCAATGATATAATACTGTTTTCCGTCGGCTTGAAAATGATCCACCGTAATTATAAATTTTGGATTCACTTTCTGCATAATAAGTGATGCCATCTGTATAATAAATCAATTAAATAATTGAAAACTAAAATTATTCTTAAACTTATTTGACAACAGATTTTAATTTCTACCTCAAAAAAAACCCTTTGAGTTGAAAAACTGTCTTTAGAGTTAACTTTTCTTTATAATCAATGTATACTCATCACAAAAATAATATTAAAATATCCCTTTTTATGATAGAAAAGTTAATTTTAAACATTAAATTTAATAAAGCCTCATAGTCTGACAAACAAATCGAATCCAGCCTTATTTGAATGTTTTTATGTAATCTCAAAATTTTCAAATAAGTTCAGAAATATTATTTATAAGCCGTATTTGGCAATCAGTGGATTTTACGAGATTGGTAGTTGCTAAAAAAGAATAAAATAAATATTTTGTGTTATTATAGCCAATTGCTTCTTCAGCAAAATAATTTTCTTTCATATCAAGTTTCAATCAATATATAACTCGCATTTTTTTCGATGTTATTATCTTTATCATATTAAAATTATCTTTATTTTTATACAAGCAAATATATTATAGAAAAAAAATTTAAAAAATGAGTGCAATTTAAAAATGTTTCATTGTTGCGTAGTTTTGAAGTTTTATCTTAAAAGTAAGTTCAGTAAAATTTAAGAATTTCCTTAAAGGTATGTCTTAAAATTACTTAATATAGAAAAATATTCCGCTTCTTGATTATAAACAGTAGATAAATACGACGATAAGGTATTACCATTGACGATAAAAGCAATTTAATTTTCATCCCAACAGTGAAATCTACTGTTATGAAATAATTAAATATACTCAAAATGATTTTTTAAATTGTTAAAAATGGAAAAAAGATAAAAGAATGTATAAGATTTGAATATTATAGGATATAAAATAAGACTTTTCATGATTTACTAGAAAATATACTTACTCTAGGCCCGTGATAAGGCAAAGGTCCACCCCATATAGCACCAAAACTCAAACATGCTAACATGGCAAACAAAGCTTCCTTTCGATTAGAAATGTAATCTACAAAATGAAAATCAAGAAAGAAGGACATTAAAAATGTCTTTGATAATGGACATTTTAAATTTTAAACTGGTTAATCTGCTTGTAGTTCTGCAGCAATTGTAACTCTACATATCGAAATGAATGTAAAGCGAAAAAAATTACGAATATCATTAATAGTTGCTTAAAAACCATTTTATTTATTCTTCTTTTAACATTACTGATATTTTAGTTCTAACAAATTTATTGCAAGTTAATCTTAAAAGATAAACTTGTAATAAATTTGTTACATATTTTTTTACATAGGTTTATTACAATTTTAATATGAATTTCTATTTATAATCGTAATAAAATGTCTTTCCAATGAAAAAAGTATAGCGTACTTTATGTATCTTACAGTATTTGAAGTATTTTTAATACTATCACGAGACAAAATTTTACTGTCTGAAATATATTTTAATATTTTCCTTAAATATAACGTTAATATTATAGTTCAAACAAATCAAACAGAATAGTTCAGCTGGCTACTTTTCGGGTCCACATTTTTCATTGCGTTGTGCATCTATTACACGAATTTATGAAAATTCGAAATTAAAATAATTAACAATTTGAATATTTATTAACATTTTAAGTTAAATTATATTTTAAAAACATATGTAAAAAATTTAAAAAATAATTTAATTTTAAAAATGATAAATAAATAAATACTTTTTTAATACTAATTAAAAACTTTTAGAATTATTTTCAAAAAGAATATTAACAAAATTCTTTTTCTTTTTTTAAAATTTTATTATTGTAAGTATTTTCAATTTATTTTCTAAATAAAAATCGTCTGGTCCTTAATGTTTAAAAAAATTTTGCCTTTATTTCACAATTTTACTTTTAATATTAAGTAGTAATATTAAAGGAATTTTTAGAACTTTTTTTTGCTTTAAGTGTGATTTTATCATGTTTTTGATATATTTTTCATTACTGAGAAACGGAAAGTATGTTTTAAAAGAATGTGGAATGCTTTAAAAGAATATTTGTGATAAAGTTACTTATTAAGTTTCGGTATTGTTTTTCCATAAGCGTTGTGTTTAGTATAACAGCGAATTTTTTAATGTTAATGATTACCTCGTTGTTAATAAAATTGCAGACATATTTTTGAGAGATGTTTCTTCAGACATCGAAGGTGTCGCATGATCTAAAATGATTTCATTTTCTAAGAATGGTGTATTCGGTTCACAGATTATTTTTATTCACTTAAGGAAAGTTCACTTAAGGATAAAATGTAATCAATCGATAAAGTTCACATTTCATTTTTAGAAAACCTAATTTTAATTTTTCAATTGCATATTTAGAAATCCCCGTGCACCATTAAGTATCACATTGGGCTTACAGAAGTAGACAAAGGATTTCATAAAGACATCTTATACAGAACAGCTACTCAGTCATCAAATTCACTTGCACAGCCTCTTTTTACAGAGGACATATTCAAACATATCACAAAAAGAACAGAAAAGAATAACCCTGCCTGAATCGGGACTCGAACCCAGGACGCCCAAACCACGTGGGAGGCGCGCTAGCCTTGCGCCAGGACATCGGCAATTAATCTTTAACTGGGACTGCTTTGAACTTCGATTTAATTCCTTAAGTTTTAAAATGCTTTTATAACTTCTCTTTTAAAAACTGTGAAAAAATAAAGTATATATTAAATTTCCCTGAAAAGTAATTTGATTTTTAAACTACTTAAATCCTTCTCTTTTTAAGAAAATTTGAAAGATATTTAATGAAATTTTTTCTTTTAATTGTGCTTGATGTTAATAAGTTAATTTAATTGTGAATAATACTCACAAGCTACTCTGTCACCACATTTCAAACCCTGTTTCCGAAATGCAGCTGCGTACAGTTTTACTTGCTCGTAGATTTCTTCGAATGTCACTGTTTCTCTATTTCCCATTTCATCTGAAAGAAATATCATTTAAATTTTTCAAAAACTTGTGATTCGATGTGGAGTTCTATTTAGATTCGAATCAGTGAAAAATAATTTGTTTTTGAATTTTTATATTCCAACTTATGCCTTTCTTGCTAGTGAAAAAAATTGATTTGTTTTTGTGTTGATAAATATATCTTTACCAAATGATTTTATATTTATAGAAACTCTCATACTGATTAAAGTGTAATATTAATTTATGAAAATAACTAATAATTATGACTAATGTAAAAAATTAAAACTAATAAAAAATAGGATTACCATGTGAAGATTCTTTTAACATATGAAATATTTTTTTCGGAACCAATATTAGTTTATTGATGTTGATAATTAATCAACTAAGTTAAAATATTTAATAGTAAGATGATAAAAATTCTATTTAAATCATCTGAAAAATTTAGTGACATTTACAAAAACTGAAAAATGAGGGAGGTTGTTATAAGGAATTTTTTCTTGAGCTATTAATGAGAAATGTTTTATATAATTAACCATTGTTATACATCCAACACATCGTGACAGACATGAGCATTGAATACCAACTTAGGCTCATTTGTTATACATTTAGAAAATAGTTCTAATTTATTCTCTAAGATCCTTCGACATCCTCCAAGAAGAAAAAGAACGCGGACATAGAATCACAACACAACTCATTTGTTAGGCTTTTGATTGATCTTGTCAGTTTAATCTCTGAGTTTTAAACATTTTCCAAAAAGAAGAAAAATGAAGACATAATGAGTAATGAGGAATTAGTCTTTACTCAAGTTAAATCATTAGGCATCTAGTACATTGTGTAAATTTAGTCTCTAATACCATTAAGCATCTTCGAAGAAGAAAAAGAATGAGGACATAAGAGTATCAACTCAAGCATAATTTTGTATATCAAATACATTGTATCATTTTAATTTCCAAGATCCATTAACATCTTATAAGAAGAAAAAGAACGTGAACATAGATTTTCAACTCAAGCGCAAATGTCCTTAATCTGGTACATAATGCCACTTTTAAAAACATTTAATATCTTTCATGAAGAAAACGAGAGAGGTCATAGATTCTCAATACAAGCTCAATTGCTATATATTGTGCCAATTTAATTTCAAACATCATTCAACATCTTCCAAGAAGAAATAAAATGAGTATATGGAGTTTCAACACAAATTCTCTTGTCTTACATCTGGTATATCATGCCGATTTAATATCTAAAACGACGTTAAATGGTTTATACAACTATATATAATCATGGAATCTCTCAATCTATTGTTTTTATTTCTTCCTTAATGCACAAATAGAATTTTTAAAACAAAAGAAAAATAAATTTAGAGCTTATTTTATCATTACGTCTATTTTCGAAAACACACACAATAGTATAAAAGATGATTCAGGAAAGTACAAACTTTATTTCTCTTGTTTGGAATATGTTAAGTTGCGCAATAAATAGAAATTATTTTCTAAAATAGCATATTATGTTGAATGCTTTGACCCTTTAACTACTGTTCCAAACCAACCGGCCTCTCAAATTCTATAGTGGAACGGCTGCTTTTGTTTTAAATGAGTGATGCAGGGCGTAAAGAGAGGATATGATTGGTGATAACTTATTTTGCATTCTGATCGCTTCATTTGAAACAGAAACTGGGTTACCAGCATAGAATTTGCAATGTTGTTCTTGACGAAACAGTAGTTAAATGATTAATATAATAAATATCAATAGTATAAAAGCCTTATTTTACTGAACTGTCAGAGACATACAGTTCAAAAACCAATAATATGTGTATAGTTAAACATTATTTTAAATAAGCCTGCATGCAATGGATTTTATATATTTTAAAGGGGGAAAAGCAATAAATAAATTGTATTTTAAAATGCAAGAAAATTAAACTGAAAACATTATTTTAAAATTAAACGAGAATAATTCTTTACCACAGCATATAAGTCCAATTTTGCCATCTCTAATTCTCATAATGTTTTCGGCCATGTTGAATTTAGCTCCACTAAACCACTCATTATCCATGAAGCTATTTCCCGTATTTTTAAATACCTATATAAAAATTCAGGTAATTATTTTCTTTTCTATTGCATTAAATTTTTAGATCAAATTAAGATAACAAGAAAAGAAAAATTAATAAATTATATAATTAATTCTATAGAGCATGATTTTTTAGTAAGAACCATGATATCTGTAATGTATGTAAGTAAATGTGAGATAGAGAACAAAATTGAGTGTAACAAATTAAAAATATTAATATTTAATTTAAATTTCTTCAGAAGCATTAATCTTTTCTTTAAGTCATAATATTATATGTAGTTTGAAGAATCAATGCTAGTAATAATAAATGTATGCTAAATCACGACTTTAAATAGTCATAAGTTTTGGCTAATCACTTAAGAATTACACTTTCCCTACCTAACTATTAAGAAAATCATTTGTATGGTAACGTAACAACACCAATCCATGTCCCCGTGATTATAACATCTAGGGCTTTTTTAAGAAGTGCTATCAGTATGAATTTGCAGATATAGAAAGCTCGTGTTATTCATATTGATTATTATATTGAATATTTAATATATTTAAGATACATTTCAAAGTTAAATCAGGTACGGATAATTAATTCTTTTCTCAAAGGCTGTAAGAATGGCGATATAGTGAGATCTGCTCTAGCACACCATTATGCCCATTAATCAAAATATCATGATAAAATATAACTGTGGCATCTTTATTGGTTAAAATTACATTAAATCTCTCGAGGCTGAAGTCTGATTTGACACAATTATGGGGAAATATATCTCCCTAGGTTACTTTTAAACGAAATTGGATACAATTTAGTTTGCTTTGAGAGAAACCACTATCATCTAGGTTGATCGTAATTAGAAAATTGCTGATAATGAGAAAATTGTTTCATAAATTTAAAGAAGTTTATATAATAATTTAGAGTTATTATCAGGTTAATAATAATAATCAGGTTAAATCATTCAGGTTAAGAACATCACCTAAAAATAAACCCAAAATTTCCTACTGCAATTTATTTTCCATATCCATATCTTGCTTTAACTCATTCGACTACTAATGCTAAGTTTAGATTAGTTATATTAATGTTCCTTTGTAAAGCTACTCTAGTCTATTTTAGGATGGACTTTCTAATTTTGATTCTTAGTCAGGTGACAATTACGACACCTGAGCTGGAACCTTCCTCTCTACACGGCACCACAACAGCGGGAAGATGTTTGGCCTGACGTATTTAACGTGCAACAGACCCTCTTACACGACGCTTCTTCGGTGGAATTGGGTCTAGAACCTAAAACACTGTGGTTAAAGAGCTGAAACCTTACCACCAGACCACCAGAGCCTCACCAGCTACTAATGATTAATATCGTTAAAATAAATACAGGATAAAATCAGAAAAGAAAAATAAGCACTTCACAATAAACTGGGGGGGGGGTTGCACTTATACAAATTTATCATCTTAGGCAAATTTGATTCAGGAAGATTTTGAATTCATCGTAAGAGTTAAATTCTTGTGTATTGATTTAATTCAGTGAAATTTGTTCACTCTTCACATCTCTTGAGATGCATTATTGTTTTTTTAAATTTGATTCAAAGAAAGTTGTGGATATTGGAACATATTTATTTATAAAGTATAAATAAATATGTCTCAATCATGTATAGATTGTTTGAAATAGCTAATAAGATGTTTGTCTTACTTTTAAAAAAGTAACTAATCGGTGGATGAAGAACTTTTGAAAATTGCTTAATTTTTCAGGTATTTGAAATTATTTTAATTTTACAAACACATGAACAATAAAAAGTGAATTCAAATTGGTTTAGAAAAAGATGGTGGATCCTATAAATAGCAGTTTGAATAAATAATTATTTTCTGAGCTAATTTTTGAACTATTGTAACCAAAAATTACTTTATCATAGGAACTGGATGTGATGATATCGAAATGATGCCACACTTCTTTCCAAAAATTTGGGATATTCTCCACCGACCATCTGTGGAAGTCAAAGTAAAAATCTGAAAGAGAATCCGACTTTCAAACAGAATTGATTCTTAACCAAATGATATATATTGTATGAATGTAAAAAGTAAAATATTTTTTTCATCAGAAACGTAATAGTTCATAAATATTTCAATGGATTTATTAACATGAATAACCCTGAATTTAACTTTATGATATTATTTTTAAATTACTTTGTAGGAAACCTGCATTTATATCAATAGTTTCTAGAGAAAATATTCTTAATTTGAAAACTTTTCGAGTCCTTTATAGCAACGAAAGAAACTTGTAAATAAAAATAAGACTGCTTTTTGAATAGTTGGATTTTTTAAGCAATTTAAGCCCTTATTAAAGTATGCAACTTGTTTATTTCTTCAAAATTTCCTTTAAAAATAATAATAATACCGAGATTTAAATCTACTGGGACGGAACAGATTCAAACAGCGATTGAAAAATGAATTTTGAGACTATTAAGCAGCAATGAACAATGCAACTAATTTAAACCTATTAAATATTTTGCTATTTATATATCACTTATTACTCAAATTGATTTTACTGGAAGAAAGATTAACATTTATTGTGACAAATATAATGATTTAAGAGGTGTAAGAAGGTATTTTTAAAATAAAATAGAACCAGCAAATAAAGAAGGACATTCTTAACGAATTTAAGGAAAGAAATAAATAAAAAAAATCTATTATTGAATAATAAGGGACAATAGAATAAACAGTAATAGGATAATAATAATGGACAATATTAATAATGGACAAGTAAATAAAAAAATTGTAATAGACATATTTTAAAATATAAAACACTTTATTTTCGGTATATCACCTACTACTCAAACGAATATTTCACGGATAAAGAATACAATTTTCAAGACACGTTCAGTCACCTAACAGAGCAATAAAGATATTTCTTAAGGATTATAGAAGAATAGAAAAAGAGATTCACGAAAAGAGATTTCAACAGCAGCATATAACTTATGTCACTTCCAGTATATCATTAGCTATAGAATAAATCAATTATCATGTCTAGTTTTGACATCAAAAAGAACATAAGGATATTTTAATTGCCATTTAGGGGTATTTAACGGCAGTTTAAAATACATACAGAGACGCCATCTGGCGGGAAACATACGAACTCGCGTGAAATAGACGAGATTTAAGTAAACTAGTCTAAACAACCTGAAACTTTTATATAACATTCTTTATTATATAGTCTGTAAAAAATACTCAATGTATAGTCAATTATATAGTCTGTAAAAATTTCGCGAAATGAGAATTCTCATTATTTGAGCCGAAATAGTAAAATAAAATTGGCAATTAAACTCTATTGAAATGTAACAAATATAAATTTGTCTGTTCTTTATTTCTGAGAGTTATCATTTTTAGAATATAAGTTTACACAGGAAAATTATAAATGAATATTAAAACAAACCAAATTTCAGGCCATATTTCTTCTCGATTAATTTCTGGAATTTGCGAAGCTCCGTATTTTTTAATTTCTTGGTCGGAAGAGGAACGCAGCATTTGTTTAGCAAGTCTTTGGATTTAGAAGAATTTGAAAGGACTGTAAAAGAAATAAAAATTGGAGGAACTGAACTGAAGTTTCTAAAATGAATTTTTAAAGAAAGTGTTGTTAGAGATAAGATTCGCATAGGCAATTTAACTGAGTAATTTATAAAACATAATTACTATTAAAAGAAAGTTAAAAAGCACGAGTGATGTATAAAGAATTATTTCATTGGAATGAGTTACAGAAAATTAGCCTTAATTATTTTAATTCTTCTGTTATGAACAAGTATTTACTTCATATATGAATTTTTTTAATTCTCTTATTATTTAAAGGAAACGTTTATATGTTGATGCAACATTTCACAAGTCATATACCTGAGAGGTTATATTTTAGTATAAAGTAAGAGAAACATATGTAATAAGAGAGCATATAGAATAAGAGAGTAATTTATTACACATAATTACTATAAAAAGGAAGTAAAAGGCACAAGTGAAGTATTAAGAATTATTTAAAATTCATTGTACTGAGTTACGCATAGTTAGTCATAATTATTTTTATTCTTCCATTATGAACAAAAGTTTACTTCATATATGTAAAATATTAATTCTCTTGATATTATTTAAAGGAATTAATTAATTTAAACGACTTATTATTATTACTGATGCAATATTTCACGTGGTGTTATATTTTAGTAGAAAATAAATATAAATGATAAAAATTTCGATACAAAAAATATTCAGAAGTGCTGATCAATTTTCAATAAAAACTTAGCTTTCCAATAAAGAAACCTTATTTTTTTTGTACAGAAATTGTATTATTTTAAGTATTTGTATTTCACTTTTTTGACAATTTTTCATTCTTTCGACCTGACTCTATAAAAAATCACCCCACAAAATTGTTACAATATCTTCACGGTCATGAAATAATATTCAAACATGAAACAATATCTCGAAAATAATATTCAATATTTTGGACTGAAAGGGAATGAAACGTTTTTATAAAAAAACTGCAGTTATCTAAAACGAGGTAAATATATCCTTTTAATCAAAAAATAAAGTTGGCAGTTATTTATAGATAAACCGCAAGATATGAAAGATTTTACGTGTAATAAGAAACGTTTATTCTTGTATTTGAAATAGTTGTGTTGTTATAATTTATAATTTGTTAGTAATTATTTAATTATTTTTTATCATTTTAAATATCATATTTTGTTTCAGTAAAAAACAACAAATAATCATAATTTCAAGTATATAAACTTGATGTAAACTCTCTGTAATTTAAATAAAAAAAATTCTGCTAAATTTAATAATAACTTATAAGAGAATTTAAAAATAATTTAAAAGAATTAATTTTAGCTATAGAATATTTTTGTTATTGTAATAAATTAAAAAATAAATACTGATAAATTATATTAAATTCTCTGACTAATTAATACACTACATAAAATTAATTATGTTTTAAATGAATAAAAGTATACTAATCCCTCATTTTTATTGCTTTCTTTATCATTTATTGCTTTCTACATCAATCATTTATTGCTTTCTTTATATTTTTCAGAAATTACAATTCTTTGACCACAATTTTAACAATAAACTTTATTCAACTTCAAAAAAATATTCTGAATTCTATTTAACCCCAGTTAAATGTATTTCATTTTAAAATTTAGAGCCAAAATGTTAAAATTTTCTCAGACTGTGATCAAACGTGTCTCATTCGAATTATAAACAATCAAAACAGAAAAGCGTGCAACAGCAAGATAAAAAAAACATTACCTGCGCTGTTATATAAACCGTTCATTTTGACGAATAAAGACACAGTGTTTTGACAAGAAGAGGATGTAAGAAGTTTGCAAACGTATATATATATATCTATACATGTCATATTTTGTTTGCTTGAAAAAGTAAAATTTAAATACCATCCTCAGCTACATTTACAATGACTTAACAGTTTTAGAACATCTGCTTATCTTCAGTGTTTCTGCCAAGTAAAAAAAATTGAATAGAATTTCATATGTTTAAAACTGAAATCGTGTATATACATATCTACTTAAAAAACAGTAGTCAAAGCAAAATATGTCCAACGAACAATTGAAATATTAGAGTAAAATAAGTAAAACATAAATTTAGCTATAAAAGCAACAAGATAATTTCAAATAAACTAATTTTTATATTTCCATTCTTTAAAAAAAATTATATTTTATACATTTTTAGGAAGAATCGGAAATATTATATCTTCCTCTCTTTCTTTTGTAAGCCATCAAAAATATTTCGCACATTGAAAAAAATTGTTATTGGAAAATGAAGGAGGAAATTTAAACAAAGAGGGTAGTTTAAATTAAACTTCATCAAATCAGGGAACAGTAAAAAACGTTCTTTATTAACACATAATACCTAACAATTAGATAAAAAACGTTCTTTATTAACACATAATACCTAACAAGTAGATAAAAGGTGTTCTTTATTAAGACATAATACATAAAAATTAGAT
>JAOUZG010048650.1:2192733-2203145 GCA_026289955.1 Argiope argentata | reverse complement strand
AAAAATGATAAAGAATCAGTAGAATTGAAAATAACATTACCCCAGCAGAATGGACTATTCCTTTAGAACGGCCACTTGTGCCTGATGTGAAGTTAATGGAGATGGGGTGACTGAATGGCAGCTGCTCGAACACGAGGTCTGGTACTTTACCTTCAGCTGTTCTTCCACTCATTAGGAAGTCTTCTAATAATATGCTGCAAAGATTTTATACATATTTTTACTATTACGAGTTATATCTTTAAAAAGTATACATGGTTTATCTTTGGTATAGCGATTAAATCCGTACTTAAGCCAATATAACTTTAAAAAAATTATGATAAATTCGTTCTCCATCTCTTGAACGAAGGTGAAATCGTAGTAGGGTCACGGCGGTTTGCTAACTGCAGGCTTCAAGTTTGAGACCCTAATTCATCGAAGAAACTAACGTGTGAACCGGCTTTGTTTCTTATTAAATCCTTTGAGGTCAAATACCATTTTGTTAGAGAGGTGAGAAAGTTGAAATATGGGATACTAATTCACATGTCATCCTCGTCATCTGACTAAAGTTCAAAATTACAAAGTGCGTCTGAAAAACATCTTAGCGTTGTTTTAAAATGGGATGTTATTATAACTGAACTGAAAATTGTCCTCCCTTATTTTATTCTACTTCTAAAGGCCACAGAAACAGAAGGAAAGTAATTGTCGCGTTTTAAATATTTGTAATGATTTTAAAATTGGAGTTACTTTGATTAAATGTTAGTAAAGAAATCTATTTTGTATTAATAAAGTTTTAATGTAAGTTTTTTAAAAGACTGTGTTCGTTGCTTTAAATTCTACAAAGTCTAAAGTTGATAACTCAAAATATTTAATGTGCAAATATATTTTTGCCTTATTTACAACAGAAAATGGAAACTTAAAACGTATACAGAGAATATGTCGTTGAATAGCCTTCTGGATCTCTTCAGGAATCCAGAAAATGTTGCAAATGCTTCACACGATATTAAAAAAAAATAAAGAGGTGATTCTATTTGATTAAGGGTCAAATTCACACCGAAAAGGCAAGAAACAAAAAAAAATAGTGAACAAATTTTTAATTTCTACAATCCATTTCAAGGCATCCAACTAATGACAATAAATTCAACGCGTACTTTGTCCTTCATATGGTAGATGGAATAAGACTTCAAATTCAAGATTTTGCTGTTCCAAAGAAAAAATAAAAGGAAGTTACTACACCTGATGCACAGATTACTGTTTACGTTATTAACAGTAATTTACTGTGCCTGAGACAATCAATGGACACCACGTGCGCATGATGAATGGTATACTTTCGTTCATTTGACATGCAAGGAATATACTTCTTACTATTTAAGAATTTCAGGAAATATGTAAGAAAATAACTCTTTACTATAAGGAATTATTTCGAAAGCATGATTATATTTGTAGATTAATATATAATCTATAAATTGTTATGTTAATAATATAAATTAATTATATATTAATAATATGAAATTATAATATGTTAATATCACTATAAATTATTATCTATAAATTGCATCACTATAAAAATTTACTCCAAATGTATTAAAGAACAAGTAATTCATATAATTATCTTATAAATTTAGAAAGTTAGTTCTTAATCAACACGCTGACGTGCACACTATGCTTTTTCAGAAAATTAATTAGCTTTTTTTCTATACGAAAATAATAATTTTTTAGTTATTTTTCTTTTTAATAACTTACATCCTTTTAAAACTCAACAGTAAGTTTCTGATTTGCAGCAAAATTATTTTCGATTAAGTTAAAAAATTTTTAAATTCAATTTTAAACGAATTTTAGCAAGTTTTCAACTAATAATATTCATCCCTTTAATTACCATATTTACACAGTAGAATTATACGATATTAAAAAAAATTAATGATAGTTTTCTTTAATTCATTTCTGGATCATTCATCAATTAATTAATTAAATTTAGAAACAAAAAGTATTATTTGTAATTTTTTATGTTGATAAATATAAAAACAGACCTTAAATTTCTTCTGCTATATATCAACATATTAAAAATTATAACACCAACTGTAAATGACTGAATGTGTTAGTCTCAACGAATCATAAACTTTATGGTAGGATATTTTTTAATGCTAACTGTTCCGTTTATCTCAAGTATTGACTGCATTATAAATCAATATATAAAAATTAAAAATAAAACTATTTAATTTTGGAAAATTTTATTTATATTTTCAAAGAAAAGTGGAAGAAGTTAACCTGCTTCGGATCTCTGATAAACGCTTGATAGTTTGAGGTTTAGATGCTATTACAATAACCTTTTTCACTTTGAGGGCACCTAAAAGTGTAATTAAAATCAATGTAAGCATAATTAATTAAAAAACAATTATAATACTAAAATTTTATCATAATCATTACGCTAGATCGTAATTCTTTTACAGAAAACTCTTCTTAAAAAAATATATAAAAAAACTCTTTCTTTAAAACTATTTTTAAATTATTTTAATTCCATACTATATTTTGTTTTATGTCTATTTAATTTTGCAAACTTTTTCTTGTTTTTATTTCTTTGTTAAGCTAGCATTTTAGGATAAAATAACCGTAAAATAATAAATTTATTATTGCTAATTACGTTTATATTTTTACAATCTTAATATGAATTTTAAAAAATTTCTTTTGCATAAGTACTAAATAAATTCTCAGCTATTATTTCTTAACAAAATATATATATATATTTTTTAATTTTCAATTTAATTTAGTGTTTATAATTAATTTCCATTACATCAGGTAACTAATCCTTAAAATTAAATCCTTAAAAACTGTTTCTAAAACCATTAATGCTTCTACACATAATTATGTTCTTTACTGTTATTTAATACACAAACACCATTCAAATAAGCTGATTATTTTCAATCATTGAAGGACTCATTTTCACTTACTTTCAGAAGCCACAACGAGTTTGTGAAACTGATCGAACTGTCTTCCCTCATCTTGAAAATGATCCAAAGCTATTATCATCGTCGGATCAACGTATTTAACCATGACTGAAATGGCCTGAAAGTTGGACACTTATTTCAGTTTTGTATTAAGTAAATATTGTATGTATTATTCTATCGAGTTTCCTATTTTTTTCTCTGATATGACCAATGCAGAAATCTTATCACATTTATTTTTAAATAAAAATCCTATTTATAAAATGATTAATTTTTTAACGGAAAGACCATACTTAAAAATATTTTCAAGTATATTTTTTCATTTATAAGTAACTGTATAGTATGCACACTTCGGAAAATTTTAACTCGGGATTCATAGCCAGTTGTATAAAAAATGATTTAGCCGTTTACGTCGTTTTAATGATCTGGGATATATTACGCCCTCCTTCTAGGTCACAGTTTTATTTTAAAATATCCTTTAAATAAATACTACTATTCATTCAAGGATTCTAAAATTATTCTCATATGC
The DNA here is from genome assembly GCA_026289955.1 of Argiope argentata. Taxonomy (NCBI): domain Eukaryota; kingdom Metazoa; phylum Arthropoda; class Arachnida; order Araneae; family Araneidae; genus Argiope; species Argiope argentata. The sequence continues at coordinate 2,199,701 of JAOUZG010048650.1, read as the reverse complement.
ATCAGGATGTGTTTATTTATCTATACTTAAAAATGAAGTCCACTGTGTGTGCTGGCAATATACAGCCCAGATCGTTCGACCAACAGCTACCAAATTTGGTATGTGTTTAATTTGAAAACCTGAATGCGTATCTCGGAGCTTTTTTTTTTAAATTTTAATACTTAAATTAAATACCTAATACTCGGTTTATTTTTAATTAATGAGGAATTAACCAAAATGTAGGCCTTTTTCCGCTATGTGTTCTGAAAACATTAAGGTAAAAAATTTATTTTATATAATGTTGAATTACAAATAATAATTTTTTCAATGCTGAATATGCTTTCTTAGAACCAAAAAAAAAATGCCCAAAATTTAAATTTCATAATTTTTTAAATTATATTTACAAACTAAAAAAATATTATTATCGTAAACATTTATAACCTTTTTTAAAAAAATAATAATTGAATTTTTCTTTCAATTAATAAAGTGTTTGTTGAATAATTCTTTGAGATATTGTAAATTAGGAAAATTATTCCGTAATGCCCATAAAACTTTTAGTACCAAATGACTCTGTTTTCAGTTCTCAGTTTTTTCTTTTTAAAAAAAGACATACGTGAATTTACTTTTAAACGTTTTTATATTGATTGCAGTTTCATCATTTTCAATTTAAATTTAAGCCTGAGTTTTACGGGTGTTAATAGAAAATTAAAGATAGAAGCATATACAATGAACAAAAAATATCAAGGTCTATTTAATAGTATAAGTAAATGATATGATTATTAAAATTGGAATCTAAAAATAATTTTCTTAAAAACGTGTTACCAGAACAAGTCGCATAATATATTAATTGGACTTTTTAACGAGCATTAATACTGGCGAAAGGGTTGGTCGCTTAAGGCAACTTATTCAAAATAGGGATGAAAGAGAAGATGAAAAGAGATGTCCACTTATCAATAAAGTGAACTTGGTAAGAACACGTAAAGTGAGTTGGGTAATATAGAGGGGACAATGTACTAATTCATGGTAAAATATTTTAGAATAATTTTTATTTACGGTAAGTGGTTGAAACAATAAATTATGATTAATAAATCGAATTTTGTTCTTAAAACCAAATAATTTCTTTTAACATAAAATAATAAATGTTTTTATGTTAAAACAGTGAATAATATTGGTCAAATTTAATGGTATTAAATAAAATATTTCTGCCTCTTCAAAAGGTTTTTTTTGTCCAAATAAACCAAACACACACCATGTAACTTCCATATATCAATTAAATAAACAAAATTTTCGTTGTTGAATATCGTCTTACTTTGGCGCCCAAGTCGGGAAGCGGTCCCGTCCAAATTGCACCAATGCTCGTTGTTGCTAACATTGCGAATATTGCCTCTTTTCTATTCGTCATTAGCGCTATAATTAAAAATTATATCATTTATTTTTTAATGAAACGAAATAAAAACTTATATATGTTTTTATATTTAACTATTCCTATTAATATGCCAGGATGCACAACCTTTTCAGGTTGAGGAGCCAAAATATGAAAAAAAACGGTCATGTCGAGAATCAAAGCAACATGTTAATATTAAAGCATGTTATAAACGTGAAACCACTGTTTTTTTGTGGCAATATGCATGAATTACAAAAATTACTTAACTTATTTTACTCATTTACACATGCAATAAATAAATGAATAAAACACAAATATTATAGATATCATTAAAATATTTTGCCTCAAAAAAGATTCTTGCCAAAAAAGTGGCAAACAAAATAGAATAACTGAGGGAAAATTTAGATAACTATATAGAATTAAATTTAATTTAATAACAATTAAATTAAATTTAAATTAATAACAATTTAAATTTTAAGGGAAAAAATTAGTAATCAAAATAAGTAAAAATTAATGAGATGGCTAGGACTAAATATTTGAAGTTATTAGTTTTATGTTGGGCTTAAGATTGGTTGTGGCAATACTTAGAACAGAAGAAAGGTTCTCATATGCTACTCTATTTCTAATTTCTGATTTCTTTAAAATCATTAGTAAGAAAGTTAGCCTTTCATTTTAAATCAGTCTTATTTTATTAACAGCATTCACGGGCCAGTTTTGGCCCACGGGCCATAGATTGTGCATCCCTTTATTATATGATAAATATCTTAATTCCTTTCTATTTACTTCCTTATTTCCTTTCTACTTAAATATTTGTTTTTTATTGAAATTACTAGCATTTCTCGCACAACATTGACCAGGTCATAAAATTCAAGAGGAAAAAATTAGCTTTAACCTTCAGTCTAGCATCCACCCGATATAATGTAGGCATATCATGCAACCTCAAGCAAACATAAAAATATATTTCGAAATCATCAAAAATAACTACAAAACAATTTTTATAGCATACATTCAGAAATATTTAGATTGTTAAAAAGGCAAAATATTATAGTTCCATACCTACCCCAGTAAATGTCCTACAAAATGTAAAAATATCTCCAGTATCAGTCATATTTTCTTGGGAATAATGAGTTTTTAATTGTTTTTATGATCAAAGATAAAGAAATGCATTACATATGATTACCAAAGCTCTTGCTGTTTGAGCATGCGCAGTTAGAAATTTTCGCATAGACGAGGATAAATGAAGAAACAGACACTGTTTTACACATGCGCGAATCATAGTAAAAAATAACTAAAGTCGCAATTATAAAATTGTTTTTATTTTGATATGAAGAAGAATACTTAAATGATATTGGAGATATTTGTACCATTTTGTAGGAGATTTATCGGGGGAAGGTTTTTGTAAATTGAACTATTTCTCGATTTTTCTGTTTCAAACGTGCATACTCTTTTAAGATACTAGATTTTATGCTATGCATAAATTACTATTTTAGAGAACTTTTTTACTTTCACATCAAAGTAAGCGTACTTGGTTTACAATTAAATTAATTTTTTAAAAAAATTAGATTACCTTTTCTCCCAAAATTTCTACCATTCCATTCTATTATACAGAACAATTAATAAATCAAATACGAATATTTAAATAATTTTAATTGCTTTATTAGTGATGTTTTATTGCTGTATTGAATATTTTTAAAGTAATATCGTATGTTTTATCAGACCTATATAATTGAAAAATAAATAAACTTGTTCTAACTTTTTGAAATAAATTATTTTATTATTATAACTTTATCAAGTACATTATAATATAGTAATTTCAACATAATAGTTAATTGTATATTAAATTGATTGAAGCAAACGGGATATTGACTATTCTTGCAATGGTTGAGGTTGACTCACCTGCCACTCTGTCTCCGATTTTCAATCCATGTTTACGAAATGCTGCCGCGTACAATTTGACTTCTTCGAACATCTCTGCGTATGTCACTGAGTCCTCATTCCCTAATTCATCTGAATAAGAACGTGATTACATTCAGTGATTTAGAATAAAAATTGTAGAGATTGATAAGAATTTTTTAAAATTAAGAACAGTTCATTAACTAAGAAAAAAAGATTTTTTTAAATAGAATCCTTTTAAGCCTTAAGTAATGGAAAAAAATCCTGTAAGAAGGGTATGTTTAACATAAAAGTATATGAAATGTAATATTACATTTGGATAAATATAATATTTCTTTATTTAAGTTTCTCTGAAAGGAAAATGGCAAATGGTGTAATCTTTTATGGCAGTATAAAAAATGAGTATATTCTCATTTTACTACAAATAATGAAAAGGATCTCGCGTATCACAAGGTAGAAATAATAAAATGAAAGAAAATACTAATTGTTTATTTTTGTACCATCTGAATCAATAAATTACAGCAAACATATGAAGTAGTTTTTTTCTCTTAAAATATAGTATTGAAGAATGATTATGTGTTTGTAACATTTTGCTACACATTAAGTTTAGCTGCCATTTGGTTCTGTTAAACAGCATATCGTTGACAAAAATTTCTTTAGATTATTCAAATTAAGAAAATATTCTTTTAACCTTCCTACCATTATAACAATTTGTCAAATATTAAGTAAATGGATACTTCTGTTAGAAGATTAGTTAAGAATAATCACATAGTTTATAAAGAATTCTTATAAAACAAACCACTGCATATAAATGAAATTTCTGCACTTTGTTAAACGTATTTAGTTCATAATATTCATCAAAACATTCTTAAATTTTGATAATAAAACTATTTTTTCCTGCTTTTGTTAAAATTAGTTGCCACTTTCAAAATACAAGAGTTTTTTTCTAATTTATGTTCTTATTCTTTACCATATATATAGCCAATTACTAGAATTTATGCTTTGAATCTACATCATTGTAAATTACAATTTATGTTTTGATTCTTCATCATTGTAGACTACAATTTATGTTTGATTCTACATCATTGTATAGTCAATTTATTATAATTTATATTTCGATTTCACATCATTGTATAGTCAATTTACTACAGCTTATATTTTGATTCTACATCATTGTATAGTCAATTTACTACAGCTTATATTTTGATTCTACATCATTGTATAGTCAATTTATTAAAATTAATATTTTGATTCTACATCATGGTATAGTCAATTTACTACAGCTTATATTTTGATTCTATATCATTGTATAGTAATTTTACTAGAATTTTTGTTTTGATTCGATATTATTGTATGGTCAGCTACTTAATTTATGTTTCCATTTTACATCCTTGTATAGTCACTTTACTAGAATTCATTGACTTTTTTCAGAGTCGAAAAACATTCAACAACATTCAAGCTTTTCTACAGAAGGAATTAAATTTGTCAAAACCAATCAACTTCAACTTCTAATTTATAATAATTACGTAATCAGTTATATTTCTAAAATGTGAAAACCAAACTCCTCTTACCAGCACATAATAGAGCTATGCGATTATCTCTGATTCTAAGAATATTTTCGGCAAAGTTAAATCTTGCACCAGGAAACCAATCATTATCCAAAAGTCCACTTCCAATTTTCACAAATATCTATAAAAAATCAATAAAAAGCAGGATAAGTAGTTAGTTTAATATACTAAATCTAAACATATTCCATCAAAAGTAATAAATAAATTGTACTCAGAAATACGGGATGCACTACTTTCAACATTCCTATATCAGTTGCTCAGTATGAAGCTTTTAATGTAAAATTTCGAAGTACAATGAATGTGCCTATTCAGACCTTAATAATTTGATCTATTCGGTTAAAATATAATATAGCAGTACAGTTTTTACCCCTAGATTACTCGCATTTTTGTATCCAGATTATAAAACTTAATATGACTTATTTAGTGTTTGATTTACAATATTCACTAATACATGAATAGGCAAAATGAACAAATTATCTTCAAAGGATTCCATTTAAATATTCTTACTTATTTATAATCATGATAATTAAATTTAATATCTTAGTTCGTTAATTCATTGAATAATTAGGTCTATATGAAGCGGAATAGAAAAATAGACACCTAATTAACTGATGTCAAAATAAATACAAATATATTAAATACAAATTTACAATTTTTATGTGCAAACCATATTGTTATACATTTTTTGTTAATTAGATGTAAATATTTTTGAATTTCGTGTAAATTAGATGTAAATATTGTAAATATTTAAGAATCTTCTGTAATAATTACTTTCCGAGGCTATGCAATTAATACTCAAGTGAGATTTTTTTACCATAATGAGTACATAACTTTCATGAGTGAAAATAAAAATTTGAATTCTCGCGTCTTTTATAGCCTTGTGCAAAGTTCAGAATTCTATATTGGTCTAATCAGTGGTCCAATAGTTTCTCAGACGACATAAAAATAAATTCAATAAAAACAAAAATCCATTCTTATTAGATTTTTTTATTTTAATTATTCTCTAATTTTAAATGCTTAATTTAACATTCATTATAGTTGAAAGTTGATTTTTTCAAATTCATTACTAAGTCGTAGCATTCATATGAAATTAAAATATTCATTAAATGAGAACATTAAATGACTATAAAGTTTTAAAATATTAAACTAATGTATTGTTATCGAGAACACGTGAGTACACAAATTTTTATGATAGAAACACTCAAGAAAGTTACATATCATGATATGAAATTTCTTATTTACAAATATGAAGCTATTCAAGTCAAATATGCATGATAATTGATATCGACCAGGTGCAGAAATTTTATTGACAGATTCCTTATTGCAAACTCTTCATTTGTAATTTTTTCATTATTGTTATTGTTAAATGTTGTAAAGACTAGTTTGTCTCCTCAAATTTTTTATCAGATTTAAATTTACCTTTTCGTATGGTTTCGATGCTATAACGCCAAAATAGTGCCATATTTCTTCCCAGAAGGTTGTATAGTTTTCTACTGACCATTTATGGAAGTCCCAATATGAGCCTGAAAGGAAAATTTGATAATTCAAAATCACACCTCATGAAATGAATTCTAAAATTTGTATTTTCTAAAAAAGTGTAGCATTAACAGCAATATCCTTTAAAGGATTTGTTGAAATAAGTTACTTCCATGATTTAAAAGATATAATTACTTTTATTAACATTACAGTATATCATAAATAAGCATCAAAAAAAAAATTTCAATTTTTCAAACAGTCAGACGAAGTTTTGGAGTTCGACAGATTTTGAGATTAAATAACAGATATGATGTCATAATTCTATTTCAACCTTTTAAAAATACATCTGTTCTGAATAAGCATACATAATAATAATGCAGTACTGATAAAAGCAGGTAAAATAATTATTCAACAGATAATTTCCGACTGACCATAATCTTTATTTTTTTGCCCGTCAATTTCAAAGACATCAAAATCTCCTAACCGAACCCACATCATGTTCCCACATGATAAAAATCATAAAAACAATATAAAATCTTATTTTGAATATCTTTAAAATGTATTTGTTTTTAAAGCTATAATTCTATCCAATATTTTGTTTTACTTAAATGAATATTTAAATTTAACTTTTTAAAACATATTTATGACTATTTTGGATTCAATAATAT
>JAOUZG010048650.1:2170765-2190863 GCA_026289955.1 Argiope argentata | reverse complement strand
ACACACACACACACACACACACACACACACACACACACACACACACATGCACACACACACACACATTCTTTTATAGAATTCAAATTCTAAATTCTATTGCTATACAGTAAAATTAATAAGGACAGCGTCCTGGTACCGTGGTATTGTGTCTTCCTCGTGATCTGGTTGTCCGAAGTTCGAGTCCCGTTTAAGATATGGTCTGTTCTTCTTTGTGTGTAAACCAGTGACTGTGTCCCCCTGTAAAAAGGGATTGTGCAAGCGAATGTACTGAGTGAGTAGCTAAATCGTACTCTTGGCCTTAGTTGGCGCTACTTCAAGAACAAGAGACGCTCATTCGGCTTACAATCACTGATGGCCGACAGCGTGCTTGTCCATGGCAAGTGCCATTAGTAACAACAATAACAAAATTCAATAATAGGATGGCTTTCAATGAATAAGCTATGAACAATAATAAAATTAAATAATTGTAATTAATTATGGCAAGTTCAACACTTAATAGAAATCAATAAATTGATAAATGATTGCATGCACAGTTTGTGAAATAAAGTATGTAAGTCACTAAAATTGTGCAAATATTAGTCAGATACTACTTGTTGTGATAATTGTATGCCTTATTCAAAAACATTGTGCTCTCTTCCTATAGTACACAAACAACTTTAAGACACATATCCAAGCAATTGTTGTTTGTGAGGGACAAAAGAGCATTAATCAAGAAATAACTATAGCTGGAATGGTGGAATTTCCATTTTTGTTCTCCTTTTTTTTCCATCATAATTTAATAAATGGAATCTTTATAGTTGGAATTACAAAATACGTAAGGACAGTGAAATGATTTTATAACACACATATCTTTACTTACTATTTTGCAAGTGTTGAGATAAATATATATAAATATAAAATGTTTTAATTCAGAAATGAAAAATTTTATTTCAGGAAAAATTTTGATCAATAATAAATGTTTTAAAGTTTTTAATGCGAGTCGTATAACATTTTATTAAAAAAAGAGAAATATTTGCAGATTTATTTGAGTGAAAGCAAAAGAAAAGAATATTTTTGGAAATTGAATTACTTTTATGTTCATAATTAAAAGAAATTTTTTATTCACATACATTTTTATATAACGGTTTTCAATAAATGAGTAAAACCAGTATTTACAATGTGTATAAAATATAAATTATTTTTACTTTTATCATAATTTGATTTTTAATGATTTTTTAATATTATTTTTATAAACTTTAAGGGCTCATTAAATGAATTTTTTTTAATTAACTGCCAGTTCACGTCACCTACAGAGTTTGAAAATTTAATTAAATTAGTATATTAATAGATAGATAAATTCTAAATACAAAAAATATTGAACTGATATCAAGAACACGTTTATATGCAAACTTTTAAGGGGGAAAATTAGTAGTGATGGAAAATCGATCACAAAAAGCCATCTTCGCATTCGTGAAACAAGATAAATAAAAGTGGGCAAGAAATGACATTATCAACATGTTTCATCAGAATGGAATTTTTTCTATTCTAATAAAACTTATTTTAAAAAAATGTATAATTAATTAAAAAAATAATATTTACTTAAAATATTATTACAGTATGCAATAGCATCTTACCTGAGTTGTTAGAAACAGAAGACATCTTTTTAGGAATTAGACAAGGCACGTAATTGTGAAATTGAAATCTTAAAAACGGGAAGTTTCTTGAACATTTAACATTGTAATGATGACTTGACAGATAAATTCAATGACGACATTTTTTCCTCTCATCTTTTGTAAAAAAAACAAGCATTTTAAAACCACCTGGTTATCCTTCCAAAATACCTGAAAAGAGAAATAAAAAGACGCGCTCAGATTCCTATCTTGATGATAATATATCTTGATGCAGATTCGGTTTCTTGTCTAAAATTTTTAATGAAAGCAAAACAAAGCACGTTATATTATTTATGAACATGCAAATAAAAAAGTTACATTCTTAAAAATTAGAAAGAAAATTTCAACAAATTTTGTATATAGAGATGCATAACGTATCGACTGGTATAATGCTAATATAAAATAAGAAGAAAAAAATAGAATCAAAAATCATTTAATCGTCATTTTTTTAAAAAAAAATTCTAGTATTCTTAGATAGTTTAATGTGCCATTTTGAAGCTACATGGAGGAGGTCCTACAATATATCTCACATCTTTAAACCTTAATATGATAATAAGGATGCCATTTAAATTAGTATAACCCTTAGAGACTTCGACATGGTAGTAATGGAAAGTCTTTAAAATCACATAAAATAGAATAAAGCTGCACACATACGAAATATTCAAATGAAATGTATCCACACCGATTAACTCTCAAGGCCTTATTGAAACTTCTATACCAGATTCTACGGCTTATTAATCAAAAAAAAAATATTACATATATTAAAATGATTTGAGTTCTTTCTGTTGCTCTAATTTCTAAGCATATAGCTATTCCGTTGCAAGAAATGTAGATATTTACTGATACGTATATGACACTCTTTTTTATCTATTGAATATTTACTATTGAAAATTCCTTATCTGTACTATCTGCAAATCTGAGTGGAGTTTAAAAATATATCCATTGATTCAAAATTCTAACCTATTTTTGCCACCACCACCTCTTAAGTTTAGGAATAAATTCAAAATATAAACAAAACTCTATTGCAGGATCGTAAATTTGACATTATATTTACATTTTTACATTGTATCATGACAACTATCAATGAATTGAAGACTAAAACGTTCATTATTTTCAATTATGCTGATTCCTTATATTATTATTTCATGGTAGAGTTGGAAGCTGTTTATATTATTTCGCTCAGTGTAATATTATTTATTATTTGGCAACGCATTTTTTTCTGTTAATAGATAATACTTTGTTTCAATCCTGTTTTAATAATTACTTTTAATTTGAGTGTTCTTGAACATTACGTTTATAGATTTCAATGTGAAGAAGCAATATTAAGCAGAGAAAAAAATACTCGTAATGGAGAGATACAAAACTAAGAGATTACAAATTCTGAAGACACAGATTTCACTTTTTATTTATATTTTTTGTAACAAGGATTAATGACTTGAGATTTTTTTTACTGTCCAGTCAGCTCCTGATGGTTATGGTTTTCCTCATAAGTAGCTCTTTTCCATGCCATACCCTTCTTAGTTGAGGTACCCAGTTTGCCACTTAGATAGCTTTCAGGACTTATTATGTCATTCTACCTAGATTTTATTCTCTTTTTATTCCGGGTACGAATTCGCTTTGCTAAAAAGATTTCTTTAATGACTTTATTGTCATCCAATCTTATTAAATGTTCAGCTTCCAGTGTCCTAGTATAAAGGTAGCGCGTCTTCCCTGTGATTTGGACTTCACGGGATCTAGTACTTATTCGGGCGTAGTTATTTTTCTCTGTTCTATTTGTAAGGTGTGTGCATGCCCCCCCAGTAAAACAGGGCTATGCTAGCGAATGTGATGAGTGAGTGGTTAAGCCGTACTCTTGACCCTAGTTGGTGCTACTTCAGACAAATCTGCAAACGTTATTAGCGGAGGCTTTCCCACGGCAAGTGCCATTAGTCACAACAACAACTTTAAACAAAGGACGTTCATTTCAGCTTAAATTGCTGATGCTTCAGCGAAGCTTGTACATAGCAAGTGTCATGAGAAACAACAACAACATCAGATTGAATTAAGACATAAAATTTTTTAACGAGAAAGGAGTAGCAATTTTTATGAGTTGATAAATTCAAGTCTTGCAGCATACGAGGTACATTAGACACACAAAAACAATTTGAAAAGCTTACAATTTTGCAATTATAATCTTAATAATAATTCTTTCTTCAATTTCCTCGCCTTCATTTCCTAGAGTGTGTAAAGTATCTGAAATGTACAGCGTATGCACTAAAAACCATTTGCCGTCATTATGATAGCATGAAAGGCAGGAATAAAGGCTGTACCTTTAAGTCATTTTTAACAACATCTGTAAGCGGAGCATCATGCCATTTAAATGGAGGTAATTCGATTCTACAGCTGTAACGCGATCACTCAGGATAACGAGAAAAACTTCCTATGCAAAAAATTTACTTCCCTATATTTCTATAAATTAAGTATTAAATATAGGCATAACAAATGTTTAAATAGTTTGTAAATTACCGAATTGATTCTCGAACAGAAGTTTTCGGAAACCCTAACGTCTGCTGCTGCATATTATTTTTTATTTACTACTATTATTTTATTCTTTAGCCTTATTTTAATTTTGCAAGTGCCATTTCATTACTTCTAGCCAGTGTACCATTTTTAATTCAAACTGATTAATGCACTGGCTCAACTGATTTTAATGCCACAGCTCAAGTGTCATTCTCGTTCTGACCGTGGTTCAAAATTACTATGTTTATCCCAAAATAGCCCTAATACTGCTTTACAACGGAACGTTAATATAACTAAAACTAAAAACCAAAACTGTCTTAAGATACTACGAAAACGTTTTGAGCTAGATAGGTGAAAATCGATTTATCGTCTTTATGTCAAATTTGGGGATTTCTATTATATTTTGAGCAAATTATATTCCTACTTTTTCAATATGAATAAATGAGTTAATGCAATAACTACAAACAAGTATATGTCCAAATATCCCTCGATAGGTTCAATAGAGATTCTAAATTCACAGCAAATATTAATATTTCATAATTACTGTACGTCCATGCCATATAAGTCGCTTTCAGTGATAATATCTTTTTTATATCGACTGTGATACTTTTAAGGGAAGACCATTTCCACATGTTAATCGTTAATTCCGTTAACTAAATGAATATAAAAATATTTTGATGAATATCTGCCAAGTGTTCGTTAGCTTTCTTCAAATAATTGAAATTTTCTAGAGAAATGCTTTTAGTAGGAAATGGAATATTTTGGATAACTTTATACTCCTTTGCCATATATTTCTACGGGGTAACTAATTTTAAAGTTTTGGCTCACGTGTTTTCTTTAGGTTTCAATAATCATGTTTCTCCTGCTTCCTCTTAACTAATTCATGATATATTTTTGTATATATATTAATTTCAAGCATTTTTAAAAGCAAGTGAAAATTATGCATTATTTACTGAATATATCTAATGATTTTTTTTTCCATTCTCATGAAAAATTAATTTATTTTTTATTTATAGTAAAGATATCGATTTAAAGAACTTTGATTGTTTGTGTAACAAAAGGAATTGTCAGCTATAATTTATTTCCTAAAAATATTGTAAGAGAAATCACAATATTGTTAAGATAATAACTCCGCAGAAAAATTCTTATAAATAAAAAAGAGGCTCGAAAATATCCTTTCAATACAGATTTATTTTCTATGTTATTTGAAATTCTTAAGGTAAAAATATTATTAAAAATGATATAATTTAAGGCTTCAATTATATTTTTCTTATACTAAAAATTGTTTCTCTGGGCCAAGTTTTATACAAATATATTATATAGCATTTTGAATGCAATTAATCTTTCTCAATTTGTTTTTCATTTAATTATAAACTTGACTGTTATTTTTAGTTAAAATACTTGAGGGAATTTTTAGTTATTGTTTCCAAAAATAATTCATTTACTTACGTATTATTTCCAAAAAATTTTAGTCGGAATTTTTAAGATAAAATTATATGTTTTGTTCATGTTAACTATGAAATAAGCAATATCAATAAATATTTTAATTTTATTTAAAATACTAATAATTACTTAATATAGAGATTATTTGTAACGCGTATTCCACGCAAAATTATTACCAAATTTATTTATATTTACTACATCCATAAATAATAAAACCAATGGTAGCGTTCTCACCAAAACTTTCTTACATATTTATTAGTAAAGGTATTATCCCAAAGAATGTTTTGAATGACATTGGCATACACTCAATAGTTTAATAACATTAAATTTCCGATTGAATTCAGTATTTCTGCTGAATATGTCATTATCTTTGGCAATTAATTTCTAATATGCGGTTAATAGTATATAAAAATTAAACATGTGCTTTAATTGCGTGTTTCTAAAAGTGACACAGAACTGCTCTTGGAGTCACAAAATGCCTTACATTAGATGTATTAAGAAATTGCATTTTGGAATTATTGCGTTTACATACCTCCGAAAGTAAAGAACGACAAATGGTTATGCCCTTAACGGATTTGACTCAAACTATAATAAGCATCTCTATTTTAGATGTCTAATTATCAAATTGGAACAACAAAATAAAATTTTATCTCATTTTATTTTGTGGTTATAGTGATAAATTATTTTGGAACAATCGAACAAACAGACTTCCTCTGTACGTATTTTGCCCAAAATCTGACAGGAATCTACAAATTTGGTATTAAGAGTGTATATGAAATTGCATTTTTCTAGCTCAAAAAGTTTTTCAATTATCTTAGTAACAGACAGACAGTTTCCAAAAATTTATTTTTTGTACTCAAGGAGAAAAAAACCCCGTAGATATTCGTCAAACTCTTGAGTTCGAAATTTTTTGACGACTATAATAGCTTCTTCATAAGGTAAAGTAATAACACATCACTTAAATATTGTTAAATTCTTAATAGTGAAGTATTTAACTATTATTGTAGTATTAAGTATAATATTAGTATAATTATTATATTATTATATTAGTATTAAGTATTATATTATTATTGAAGTATTTAATTCAATAAAAGTTTCTTATTTCAAGGTAAAAAATTTATAGATATGAATAATGTAGAGAAATGACAATGAATAAGCACTGAATATTGATTCGTTTACAAGCTAAGAATCCTAAATTCTAGTAAAATTCTTATTAATATTCGCATTTCTACGATTATGCATCTAAAAATATATTTAACATGAAAATTCTGAGAACTATGACAAATGAAATAAAGAAAAATTGTTTAATTTACTTCACTCCAAATAATTATTAAATCATTCAAACTATGGGATTAAATGGATGAATTTTTTGACTCACAATTTTTATATCTGAAATTTTTCCAAAGCCAAATGTTTTTACAAATTTTAGATATATTATCAAGTCAGAAAATGATATTGTCTTGAGGATGAGGGTTTAGGCATCAACAAAAATCGTAAGCGAAAAATAATAATTTTACATTTTTACATTCTAAAAAATAGGGCTTAAAAGACTTAAAAGGGCTTAGAAATAACGACCTTTTTAATTTCCAATTTAGAAATTTTTTGTTGAGATTATTTTTTCAGCTTTTTTAAATTTATGAAAGCTTTCTTCAAATATGAGTAAAATTCTTTTTAAAAAATAGTTTAGAATGTTTAAATAATTCATATGTTTGCAAAACCGGAAACTTTTTTTGGAATAATTTCTTCAAACTTTAATAAAAAGCTTTTTAAATCTGTTTGCAATGCATTTCAAGAAATCATGTTCTGGCATGATACACTGAAATATGCATAGCAGATTTCATTTTTTTTTTCAATTTTATTTCAAGTAAACATTAATCCGTAAAATTTGTAGGTAATTTCTGTACCATATATTTATAAAATTCTAGTCTTGATAAAATTAAATAGGTGCCACTAAGATACCATGTTTGCTCCAAACTAGTATTGGCACGCAGTTCTTAACTGCAATGTAATATTCAGGTCTTTCTCTCTGAAAGTTAATCAGATAAAGTTAGTTGAATAGCATTTCCCATGGGCAATCTAATGGCATAATGGCATTTCCCATGGGCAATCTAATGGCATAATGGCATTTCCCATGGGCAATCTCGCTAATACATTAGTGACTTTAAGCCGAAATGAGCGTCTAATGTTTAAAGTAGCTCCAATAGGAACAAAAGTACGACTTAGCTACTTACTCACCACATTCGCTTTCATAGTACCTTTTTACGGAGGGGGGGGGGGGTACATTCACTCACCTTACAGATCAAATACAGCACAACCACGCCCGAACCGGGTCTCGAACGAGGAACGCACAGCTCGCGGGGAAGACGCGCCCTATGCTAGGACGCCGGTATTCAGTCTCCAATTTAATTCGCCTATGCATAAATCATACGTTTTATATACTTGTATATGTTTTATTAGAAACCCGTTATATATATAGATGTCTTATATATGTGTTATAAATTTTCTAGTAATGCCTATCACAGGTATAATGATTAAGGAATATTTGAAATCCATATCAGTTTCAGATTTACTTATAGCAGAAAGATTTATTTTAAATTAGCAAATACATTATTTTCCCCACAAACAAGATAATTTTTATACCAATTTTACGTAAGTGCGAAAAACTCTTCGTGTAAATTTTACACAAACCCAAAGAACTTTTTATATAAATTTTGTGATAATGCAGGGAATTATTTATAATTAAATACTAATATGAATTTATGTTTTTATTTGATTTACACGTCTAAGAAATTTGCATACATTTTTTGATGATGACAGTTTATTTCATACAGAGGGACCCAAGAGAGTTAAGTGATAACAAATTCATATCAAACTGTCATTTTCTAACAGGAATTTTTTCTGTTCTGCTCCGATTCAATTGAAATTATGCAACTTTTAAAGGCTATAGATGAAAAGTGTTTTTCATCTGAGAATCGAAGATGATATTTAAAATATTCAGCTCCTATTAACAATAAAAGTAAACGTAAGCGATAAATATGTGTATTGGCACGTTAAACAAGGCATATAGCTGGATCTAAAGTTACTAAATCCAGTACATTTACGGAAATACGCACTTGAAAACAATTTTTTTCAAATCCGTCATGTAATTGAAAATTAAAACACCATTTCTCTCCTTCAAGGCGGTAACTGTAAAATAATTACAGCAAAAAATCTCCTGGTTCCTCTAGAAATTCAAATTTAAAAAAAAATCTTTTCTTAGTTTTTAAAAATTTTAGAAATAATTTTTAATGCATATTATAATAATACTTGTCAATGTTTCAATAAAATTAGATATTTTTTACTATTTACAGAAATATTGAATTCGGTTTCTTTAACATTTTAGAAAACTATATCCTAATGCTTTCTACTTCTTTTAATCAATTACTTTTTCTGTGGAATCTGCTAATTATATCTTATGAGATTTTAAAAGTAATAAAAAAATATATAGACATTAAATCTGAAATCGTGATTATTTATTTATTTATTTATTTTGTAAAAATTATTTTAAAATCCTTTTAACATCTGTTACGGTGTCTCAAATTATAAAATAGAGTTATTATTGATTGTTTAATTCAAATTCGATGAATGTCTTAAAATTCGACTTAAATCTCATAATCATGGATTCACCAATTATCCAAAATTAATTTTTAAGGGTATAAACTTCTTTATTTAAACAGTTTATTGCAATGTGCCTATTTTTCATATACCAGTTTTCATTCTTTTCATAAAATTTCACATTTACATATGTAAGCTCTAATATTAATAACAAGCAATGAAGGAAATAATGTAAATCCCTTTGATTTTTTTTTAAATATTCTGTTCAATAAATTACTTGATGAAAATAATTGGTATAAATAATTCACAAACTACAAAATATTGTGAAAGGTATATACATCAAATGAATTAGGTAAACAAAAATTTAATGAAATTTCTTATATTATTATTAATAATAATAAAATCCATGAACATTTTCAAAAATATTTATTTTATTATTTTATGTACAAAATGAATGCCTTAAGTTTTTAATACAGTTAAAATACAGAAGTGTGAAATCAAAACAGTATAATATATTCAATAAATGAAAATTTATCACAAAAGGTTTCCTTAAAAAACAGAGGAATTGCACATTCAATTTCCATATAGCTTTTTCTTTGAATAGGTTTCTCTATTTAAATTTCAGGATACGAAGTAATTTCAATAAAGTGATTTCTAGTTTAGAAATTATTTATCGTTGTAAGACAGCACTTCTGGAATGTTTAAATAATATTGTAGACTTTCACGGTTTTTAATGTTCGATACTTCTGGAATAGTATTGTTCGCTAAGATTTTCTTCACTGTACTTTCCATTCGCTTGTGATTGAGATTGTACTTGATTCGAAAAAAACAGGCATCAATTAGAACATGTTATATAAGAAATATAATGTAAATACATCAAAAACAAGATATATATTCCAAATTAAATGCTAAGTGTAATTTATTTATGACTAGTACAAACAAAGGTTAATAAGCTTTTTTCGTATAATATAACCCTTTCATTACTGATCCGGCCCAACCAGCCAAGGAAATTCTATTCTGGAAGGTCAGTTTCAATTACAAACGAAAGATGAAGGATTTAAAACGTGATAATTCTTGTTGATGTCCTGGTTTAAAACTGAAACCTTCTAGGATAGAATTTTCAATGATGGTTAGGCCAGATCTGAAGTGAGAGATTTGATGGCTTCACTAAAATTTAGAATAAAATAGAAAAGGTCAATGCTATTCAACTATATTATATTTGAGAATCTCCTGACCTATTATAACTGTTCTGAGTACCCCAATTTCACTCCTTTATGTGTGATTACTAATTATTCCATACAAATAAACTAATAAAACTGTCAGTTATATTAATACAAAATTTATTAATACTATACTGAGATAATATTATCTACCAATTATTCAAAAATTGTATACTGCGGTGCGAATAGTTTTCAAATTACAATTTATGATAATATTGAGCTGCTATATGCTATTATGACTTGCAATGCATGTTAATGCAAAATTATTGTACAGAGTGCATACTATATCCAACCTGAAATTTTATAATACCCAATTTTAAATCTCAAACTAATATTTTATTTATAGTATGGTTGGCAACACTGAAACAAATAAATGAGGGAGTTATAACGAATTATATTTTATTCAATGAATTAGCTTTATTAGTGACTATTAAAACTAGGAATGCCCAAAGTGTTTTGTAGAAATGTCATCTTAATTTTTAAAAATCTGCCGAATTTCCTGTCAGTTTTATGCAAGAAGTATTGAAATGTATCAATTATTGGCTGTTTTAGGACAGTGGTACTAGAGGTTCTGTCGGGTACTAATGCTAATAAATATATGTAAAACAATTTAAAATATACATTTCTTCCTACAAAAGAAATTATTTGCGATTGAGTTTAATTAATTTTTATAATTAAATATAATTTGGATGTGATCTTAGAATTTCCTGTCAGTTTTGTGCAAGAAGTACTGAAATGTAACAATTATTGTCAGTTTGAGAACTGTAGTTCTAGCCGTCCTGACAGGTAGTCATTTTAATAAATATGTACAAAAACTTAATTTAAATATACATAAAAAATTATTTGCGATTACGTTTAACTATTTAACTATTTTTATAATGACCTATTTTTTATAATGAAATATCATGTTAGTTTAGAATATTTTACGAACCTTAGATTAGAATATTTTAAGTAATTATACCTTTTTTTTTACAAAATTGGAGAAAAGTTTTTTGCAATTTATTACAATTCATCTTTTAATAAGTAAATATTGATATGTTAATTATTTAACTAAGCATAATTATATATTTCATCACCAGTATTGTATACTTTAGATGAAATATATATAACAGCTTAATATGAAATAAACATTTCTTTCTACGTAAGAAATGATTTGCGATTACGTTCAATTATTTTTATTTTTTATAATGAAATATAATTTGTTTTCATCTTTTCTTTAACCTTCTATTTATTTATGAAGATTCGTTATTTCGTCTTTTATCAGCCTTTCGATTTTATTTAGTTGCACAGAAGTTATTATTAATATTTTATGTAATTATATTTATTTTTTTACAAAACCAGAGAAAAACCTTTTTTTAATTTATTACTGATATTTCTTTTATAAATAAATATTTATATATTAATTATTTATCTAAGTATGGTTATATGTTTCATCACTAACAATATATACTGAAAATATGGGATAATCTCTTCCATTTCCATTTTTTTAAATAAATTCCTCTAAATTTATCTAGCAACTATTCTTTACAGGAATTTTCCCTATTTATACTATAATCTTTTTGTATAATTTCATCAAGTATTGTTACCATTGGTACTCTCAATTTTATATAAATATTTAATTAAAAGTATTAAAAATAACATATGAGAAATTACTATTCTCTGTTTGTTTCTATAAAGTCATCCCTTTCTTCTGAGGGAAAAATACTTACTGGTATATCTGGTATTTCTAATATGAGTTTCGGAATATAATCATCGGAAACTTCTCTTTTGATGGTCTCAGCAATTTTGGCTCTCAGAGACGGAGTGAACTTGTAGCCTTTCTTCAGTTTCACGAAGAGCACAGCCCTGGTCTCGCCATTCCATTTATCCTGACCAACGCATATAAAGTCCTGCAACTCCTCCATTCTATCAACTACATGAAACAAAAAACACAGATCATAAATATTGTTTAAAAACATCCTTGCTCAAACCAATGTAGAGAGAAAAAAATCAATGGTCATAGAAGCTTCAAATATTGGTGTGCAATTTTCAAAATGTGATACAATATGCATGAGCTTTAAAAGAGAAGAAAAACTAAACTATAGTCAGTGCATTTTTATAGGAGGTTCAAGGTTACATTTTCTATCTCATTACTGGTGGTCTGGCTAACAACGTTGAACATAGCTAGCTGTCTGAGGCTTCGACGTTTCTAGGCAGACAAGTAACGAGATAGAAAATGTGACTTTGAACAGCCTACAGAAAATGCACCGACTATAATAGTGGCTAAATATGCATTAAAGGGAGCTTTCTACTTTCTTCACTTTTATGTATTAATTAATGAGACATTTTGATGGCTATCACAGTAGACGATACATGTTGTTGCTGTTATACCAATCGCAATTCATTATTAATGTATATAAAGAAGACTTCTGAATAGTTAAATG
Organism: Argiope argentata; assembly: GCA_026289955.1. Classification (NCBI taxonomy): domain Eukaryota; kingdom Metazoa; phylum Arthropoda; class Arachnida; order Araneae; family Araneidae; genus Argiope; species Argiope argentata. The sequence continues at coordinate 2,178,035 of JAOUZG010048650.1, read as the reverse complement.
TCACTATTACTGGAACATTTATAATTATTACTAACTCCGAAACAAATACCCAGAGACTGACTAAGGCAAGGGTATACAGGGCAGTTACCCCCGGGCTCCCAAATCGAATAGAAAGTGTTGTTTGTTTCCTTCTTTAATGAATTTTTTAACATTGCTTTTCAAAAACGAAAAGACAGATAAAGGCCCCCAAAGACGTTTTTGCTCCGGGCCCCAATTAGGTTAAGTTGGCCCCTGCAAAGACCCACAAGAATTGATGTTCTTCTTTGATCCCATATTTCTAAAACATGATATAATTGATAATTGTTTTTAACATGATAGGCTAGCACCTATTTGAATATTACTTCATGTGATGTACAAGTTTAAAATTCTTGCGAAATGCTTTACAGAGCAGACCATCAGACATAAAGCGATCAAATTTGATATTTAAAAAAATTGAAAGTAAATTTTATGTAAGAAACAGATTTTTATTTGCACAATTTTAATTAGACTTAATTAAAAATTATTCGAAATTAATGCATTTTTTTTTCAAAATATCTTCGAAAAGCATTATTGCAGACCTCCCTTTTTTACTTTTCTTAGGAATAAAAAATAAATTTTGGTAACAACAATCCCATTTCTGTACCTTTTCTTCTACTTTTAACAAAATTTTCTAGATATTTCTGCTATACTTTAAAACAATATTTTTCATTATTTCTGTAACTGCATTTGTTTACAACGATTTACAATGATATTCCTTTATTCATCTAATCGTCATAGTTATATTCGAAGCTAAAGTAATACAAAACATAGAGGAATAGATTCTAAAATATTTTCATACTACGATTTAGGACAAGCATTTCTACTCTTTTTTAGTTTCTTTTGTTCACTACTATATTCTGATTTACTATATATCACCTCTTCTTACTGGCAAGTGAAAAACGTTGAGAATAAAAATATGATTTAAAAATTATTTCAAATTACATATTACATTGGGACTTTAAAAGCATTACAAATTTAAATCTGGTTTCAAAGTAAGAAATAGACAATAAAAACATAAGTTACATTTATTAAATAGCAGTATATTAAAGATTTTTATTTTGAACTATATATTAATCATCTTCTTCCCATTTAAATCATATGGTTATTTCAATTTTTTGTTAACATATTATTTTGAGTTTTTACTTTAATAACATAAAGTATTATTTTAAAAAATGGGGGCTAAATTTTTTAAAAAAATAATGGATATCAAAAAGGGTGCATAAAATAACAAATTAAAGCAAGCAAAAATTAATAAAATATTCAGTAATTGATAACATTAAGTAAATGATATTATCATGATATAAATTTATGTACTAATTATGCAAAAAGCATAACTTTCTTACTTCCAAAATATACATCTCCAGCACAAAATCGCTCTCCGCCTTGTTTCAATGTATCATCACTGCAACAAAATCATGAATTGTTTTAAACATGTAAATTTATAATTATGTAGAAGAAATACATTTATAATTGCTGCAACAAAACCATCAATATTTTAATCATGTAAACTTATAATAAAGTGGAAAAAATAAATATTTCATTACTGCATCAAAACATCAATTTTTAATCATATGAAATCATAATAAAGTAAAAGAAATAAATAATTATGAATTTTTATTCTATTACCTGAAAGATTAATTTATTTATAAGTATCAACTGCAATTACCGCGATGTCATTACAATGTTTACATCCCAATAAAAAAATAATTCATTCTTGTCATACGTTAACCAAACATTGTAGTACTTTCTAATTATTGTAGTTTTAATTCAATTGCACAGCCTGCCTCAAAATGAATGTTTGAATAAAAGAGTAGAGAATTTGATTTATTCTTCTTCTTTTGTAGAGCCTTAGCAGAGCCATCGATAATTTTGTAGAGCCATCGATAATCCTTAGCAGGGATTATCGATGTTGGAGTTTCAAAATAGCTTAAGCAAATAATAGAACCTAAATTTCGCACACGGATGTACATTGAATAATTAAAATGATTTTTTCTTATAGATATATAGATATACAGGACACTGGGTACATAAGCCATCTTTTAAAGATGTCTGGGCAAAGTGAACTTCGACATTGTTGTTGTACTATTCCTGTTGCTGTACTCAGTTTCTGGGCAGTGGCTCTTGCTCACTGGTGTCGGGCTCTTTTCACCTGCAGGGCTGCACATCATAGAGGCTCCCAAACTGAATAAAAAGTTCATTTAACGCTTTCTTCTTCTTCAATAATATAGTTTGGTTCTTCATCACTAAAGTAGCGATGTACAGAGAGGCCTCAAAGAAGCTATTGCCCCGGGCCTCAGTTAGGCTAAGTCGGGCTCTGACCACTACCAACGGGATATGGATGGTATTGTATTGGCGTATGGTTTGGAAGGTTTTCTAAGCATGCGAAACGAAACTTTTGTCTTTTCCGTACTCTTCAACCACACTGATCTAACCCCACCCTTCCTTCAGATTTCCGGTCATTCTTCCACGTCTGGATGTCCTTCTAGTCATATTTACGAAAGAAATCGCGTGAACTTGCTGTGGATGTCTTTAGTTGCACCTTCGTTCTCGAAGACATGTTCATTTGAAGGAGAGCCCGTTTCAATCAGAAGCCATCTCCTCTTGTGAAAAGTGAAGACCTTGATCATGGCTCTTATTGAGTGACGTGAACTTTTGGATCTCATGTTGGTTCTGCCTCCTCTGAGAGCAGAGGGAGCGAATGATGGAACTGGTGTGGTGAAAAAAAATTTAGGGTACCTCAAGGTGGGTGTAAGGGTAGATGACACACCTTCGTTCTTTCTTTGCTTGTCGAATTGAGCTGTGAGTGCCGACAAAGTGTGTTTTACGTACACTCACTTCTCTTATTGTGGTTTGCTCCCTATATTTGCATACACCTTTCTACTGAATTGCGTGTCTTTTGTACTGACTGCAATAACCTCTTTTCAGCAATTTCTTGACTCCCTGCTTAATATTCAGATTGGTTGCCTAAGTTTTGCACACCAGAGTAAATACTGCACAGAGTTTATATAATGGGCTCTTTAAATTTTTAATTAAGCAAATTATCGAATTCATTTGTGCATAAACAATCAGACAGACAAACTTCCTTTAAATGAATTTCGTTCTAAATTTAGTAGGAATCTGTAAATTTGGTCTAAGTCTGGAATATATAAAGTTAGGACGAAGTATACACACTATACGAATGGAACATTAAAATACTGTTTTATCCACTTACCTTCTTCCAATTACCACAATTCCCTTCGTCTTCGGATTGATCCATCCTTCGTCATTTTGACTCCAAACTCCTGGCATAAACATGAATATCAAACTTTCAGTGGGTGTTATATTATATTGCCTATTATAAATCAGTGTGTTTAGATTTCAATAAACACAATAAAGGGATAGTTTATCGAGGGTTTTTTTCTGAATCTCAGAGTTGACATTAATAAAACTGATTGACATGCTATTTAGAAATATTCAAATATTCTTTTAGTGAAGACTTTAAGAAGCAGTTAAGAGACATATATAGAAAAAATTAGATGGTAGCTGATGGGCAAAAGCTTTAAATTGATTGTTAAAGTAGAACACAATATATATCAGAAACTTTTATTATTGTTTTAAAAGTACTCAAAAGTCGTTTGTATATATTAAAATAATTTTATCATATGAATAAATTAGTACTTTAAATCACTTATAAGTTTTTATCCTTTCGAAAAGGATACAGAATTATTTAAAAAATATTTTTGTGTAACTGATGCGAAAATAATTCTTTTACAAAAAATTATGTCTGAATATTTAAATTCTTCGCATGGAAATTGATTATTTTCATATTAAAAGATAATAACCAAATTATAGTTTCTTTAAAGAAGTTTAATTTTTTAAAAATAAAGACATATTTTTCCATCTGAAAGTTACTGTGCTTGTGTTCATTCAAATGTTACAGAGCATTAGCAGAAGCTTCCAATGTATTTTCATTATAACTTTTTTAGAAATAAAAAAATGCTTTTAAAGTTATTACTATATTTGTAAGAAATATTAAATTTCGTACTATGTTTATTTTGATTACAAATAATTTCTTTTCACAAGCGCTTCTAGGTGCAAAATCGTTTTACTTCTTGAAAAACATTTCTCATGCATTAATCATGGAACATTTTAATAGAATTAGCGCATTCATAATGATATGACTAGTATAGTAATTAATTTATAGGTAATTATTATAGCTTGAAGCATTTTGAACCTCTAATTAGATTATTAAACAGAGTTAAAACAATATTTTTTATTAAAGAAGGATGCTGATTTGGTTTTTGATTTGTGATGTTATTTGGCGAAATAGCCACAGTCGGCCATACTGCGCCAATCCAATGGTAAAATATAAAAGTAAGGTGAGTTGGAAGTTAAAAAAATAAATTTAAAAATTGGTAAACCGATATAAAATCTTAAATAAAATGACAAAGCATCAAAATTTTAAGATTCCAGCTTTAAAAAAAAGCTAAACCACATTAAATAAAAGAAAATACGAAACCATCTTTTTTGCTACCATTGATCACAAGGGAAACACAAGTCTTAAACAAATTAAATACAATTATAAAATCTAATGTCCTTTAAAAGTTTAAAAAGTATTTTTATAGTGTTTTTCACCCACAAGGTCCTGCAAGTTCAATAAAGTTAAATAAAAAAAGCGAACATGTTGGCGAAGAAGGATACATTTAAATGTATATATCTTTTTGTTATTATACAGTATATTAATTGTAAAAACTAAAAATAAACTCCTAATTCTGATTCAAAATGACATTATAACTATAATAAATTACTAGGTTGCGTCTAATACGTATTAACATATACTGTTGTTATTTAAGTTTTCGACAGATCATCTGTGAATAAATAGGGAAATGAATTGACTAATAAATCTGCAAAATCAATCCAGTATTTAAAGAAAAATCAATTCTGGTACTTAAAGGTGAGATTTCTGCTAAATTTCGCCTTGAAGTATCTCTCGAAAATAGCGGATAGAGGTCAATGATGACATACATTGGAGCAATGAAAGTTCATGGAAAAATAAAAATGGTAAAATTGGTTAAGTGGAGGAACTTATCAAGTTTCTTCTCATGGCAACGAGTAAATATGCACAATGAAGAGATTTGATGGAAAAAATGGTGGATTCAGGGGCTATAAATGATAGCGTGAAGCTATCATGTACTTTTACCTAAAATAAAACTTGAAAAAATTGGGTAAGTGGTTAATCACTAAGGTCTCAGTATCAATGGTTTTAACAAGAGAGATTATATAGCTAAATAATAAGGAAAATAATAAATTTAGCATAAGCAAGTTTTGATGAAGCTGCTTACCTGGATACTTTGAAAAGTACGTTTCTTTTAATTTTTCGTTATTTTCGTCTTTCCATAAATAAACAGGGAAAGATAGAGTTGGTGTTTTAATCACCATTTCTCCACGCTTTCCAACAACGGATCGGCCTAAAAAAATTCATTTGTGAAAAGCTTAGTAAACATATTAGTATTACTACTATACAATGTATAGGAAAGTCTTTAGATTTTTAAAGGTAAATAACTTCAATAAATACATCAATACAGTCACTAAAATTAAATTTCAAAAAAAATCATATTTTACTGTAAAATTAAGCTATATTTAGAAACTTCATTGTAGATGATTAGAGCAATAATTTATACAAATCAAACAAACTAATAATAAGTAAATGAAAACAATAGAAAAAATAGGCATAAAATGCCTATCAATTTATAAGAATAAATGTTTTACTAAAGAAATTGTAAACATTCGAATAATATGCACAGATGATAATTAATTTTTTATGGAAAATATTAGATATCAACCATAAATTAAGATAAATTTTGAATAATAATAGTAAATCATACTAATCTATGGCGTATAATGAACATTTCATTATAACTTTTTTCAGAATCCTAATTATACTGGGGTTTTTAGTGCATGCATTTGTATGTTTTCTAAATTAAATTATCAATTTTGATTTATTACATAAACTATTTCCCATAAATAAAGAACATTCAATAAATATTTAAAAGGTTTAAAAACCATCTATAAACAATATTCTTGTCATAAAAAAATTGTTTAAAAATTTTTTTTCATTTATAATAACTTATTTCAAAAGGTATTAAAATTGAATTTAAAATATTGACATTATTTTACCATTTTAGGTGGTTTGTTAAAATAACATATGGTGTATTTGGTTCTCGTTGTTGTAAGTACAACGATAATCAAATTTATAATAAAAATCCCTAACAGATCACTTAGCAGTCAATTCAAAATTTAATTTTCTTAAGGAAATTATTTAAAGGATGATTCAGCCAATTAAAGATATGCATTTCAGTTCAAAAATTGTTTAAAAATTTTATGATAGTAGATTTTTAATAGTTTAAAAAGCATTTTTTGTATGTTTTTGTTGAGAAAAAAGATAGTTATTATTAGATTCAACTTTTGAAGGGACAAACATAATAACATATAATGTGGTCATGTTTTACTGAAGGAAAAATAAGATTTTATTTTTCAAAAATTTTACAAACGAAGCAAATTTTATATATAACTTTAAATTATATCAATTCTTATAACTTTATGAAACTTTTTTTTCAATTACACATAAATCATTTTTAATTATATTTTTTATCGTATTTTCTTTTTACCAGTTATTCGAAGAAAGATATTTACGAAATGCACAATTCAGTAATTGAGTAAACCTTTTACCTTGTTCGTCGAAAACGTGCAGATCTACGCCGAGAGCGGGCACTTGGCATTCACTCGAGTACCCGGGTAAATTTAAATCAAATCCTGAGAAAGCTCCAAACACTTCGGTTGCTCCTGTAAAAAATGACCCATCTATTACTTCAGGAAACTTGAAGATAATGGTATTTCAAGACATTTTTAATTATCAATGCCACGAGTGCTACTTTAAACGGTGTGAGAAAACCTAAAGTCAGGGACTCGTAACTAAAAGGTAAAACTATTTTTTATCAAAGGAGTATCTTTATTAGCAAAAACTATCTCTGTTTCAGGTATTTTCAGTTTTAAAAGTGAAATTTTAATTAAAAGTAAAAGTATTATTGAGCAACTATTTAAGGCAATTAAGATGTAGTCTGTGTTATGCGAGAAGGAATATGTGCTTGAGTGTATATACTCTTCTCCCTCTGTATATATATCTTTCTTTGTATATTTGTGTGAGTGTCTGAGTCTCTCTCTCTCTCTCTTTCTCTCAGTGTGTATGTGGGTGAGTTTCTGAGTCTCTCTCCGT
>JAOUZG010048650.1:2135520-2170755 GCA_026289955.1 Argiope argentata | reverse complement strand
CTCTCTCCATGTGTATACATGTGAATCTCTACATCTGTCTTTCTCTCTGTGTGTGTACGTGTGTGTGTGTGGATGCGTCTATGTGTATGTGTGGGTGTCTTTATGTGGGTGGGTTTCTCTTTGTTCCTTTATGTATATGCGTGTGTAAACTCCAAATTAATACGTGAAGAATATCATGAAATCATATCATCAAATATACGTGAAGAATATCATGAAATGTTGCCCTTCAGAATATCCAAAAGATGAGATATTTTTTACATAATTACCAATTATTTAAATTTAAAAAGTAGACTATTATCCTTTCTAAAAACATCAACTAATAAATTAACGAAAAACTATAAATAAAAATTATAAATTTATAAAAGACGTGTTGTGTTTGGTGTAATTTCGTGTAATTTGGCGAGTTTGTGAAAGTCTCAACACAAAATAAATTCCATAAAATTTAAACATTACTCTAAATGTATATGGAAAAAGAATTAATCAGTCTTTAAGAATAAATCAGAATTTGGTATTGCGTATTAAACTCATGCGGTTTTACTTACCATAAATACTAGAAACGAATAAATTTTTATTCACTTTCTTATACAAGAAATCAAAATTCCTGATTTTTGAAGGGCTGGCTCCAAGTGCAATAATTTTCAAGCTGTCAAAATTCATTCCGGGCCCTATAAAATAATAAAAATTGTATAAAAAATAGAAACATTTAAGGCCTATTTATACAGGCATTGTGAAAATAGATGCCATTAATTCTAAATGCCATTTAGACATTGTAAATGGGACGGGGTGGCCTGGTTGGTAGAGCGTTGGACTCGTACTCCTTAGGTTACGAGCTCGAAACTCAACGGCCAAAAATATTCCTCGAGTGTATGGCGACTGGAGTTCGAGAGATATGTTCGTGGTCGCAAAGTCCTCCATATCGAGAGTAATACCACTGGGGGTACTGGGTCAAAGGTGATAGTTCTCTGTTCCAGGTCTAAATTACGATCCGAGATGTATGAATGAATTTCCATGAATGTAGTCCGCCCCCTAAAAAGGGTTGTGACGTGTATGTAGCTAAGTCGTACACTTGGCCCTAGATGTCGCTACTTGTAAAACAAAGAGACGCATTTCTTAGGCTTAAAATCTGCTGATCGTAGGGAGGGTAAAATCTGCTGCGGAGGATTGTCCACGGCAAGTGCCATTAGTCACAATACACAACAAACATTATAAATTCCTATCGAATAGATGCTGAAGCCGGTATATAAAGCAGATATTGTCTGAATTTTAAAGAAAAAAAACTTATTTTAAATTGGTTTAGCATAAAAAGAAAAATCATTTCATAATAATAAGTTTCAAGTTGAAATAACTTTGGCATCAATTTTATTAAAATTATTTTGCAAATAGTATTTTTATATCCAGTTCACACCTGAATATCCGGTTCGAGACCATCAGGCCTAGTTTCCTTTTATTGCAATTAAATGAGGTCGGCAAGTCGTCTATTAAGTCATCTGTTAAAATCTTAATCAAAACTTAAAAAATGTAAATTTTGGCTCTTACATTAAGGTTCCATTTTCATATCTTTGTAATTATTTATCATTAAAAAATAAAATCAGTTTGAATAAATGTTTTTTTAAGAACAAGACGAACGATTTATGTTAATGTTTTGTTTATATTCCATGCATTAAACTAGACATAACAGAATTTATGTTAAAATGTGAGCAGTTTACATCCTTTAACTTACTTTTTCTCTAATTCTTGAAAAGTGAAGTGCAGTATATAAGCATGTATAAACTACCTGCTCAAAGCCTTATATTTTAACACTACACGTTCTAGGGAACAACTTCTATAGTTCCCAGCTGCATTCACATTGAGATAAATGGGAGGGCTTAGTATTCAATAAGGAACGAGAAAATACATATTATAGCAGTGTGTATTGGATAAAAACTTTGTCTTCTGGTATAGATGAGGAAATAAATTAATTCATAGAACATTAATTCATCATCCTATCCGGGCTTTTTGTTATCCGGACAGTCCATCCACTACATCAAACCATATACTCGGAGGGTGTACCTACCGTATTTGATTATTTTTGCATTTGTAATGAATTACAAAATAATAAGTGAAAGGAAACAAAAAAAAATCTTTACTGAATGAATACCAAGGACGTTAAAAGGAAAAATATGGTCAATCATTCATTAGATATTGTAAAAAATACATGAATGAGAAATTAGGAAATGATTACTGATACTATCGGTCAATTAGATAGTTTTATTTTATTAAAATTAAAGTATATCAAAAAAATTAAAAAAATTCCTTAAAAAGGAGCGTTTCGAAAAATAAAATTCTGATTTGCTTCCAAGATAAAAATTTAAAGTTATTTGTTACAAGAGGGTGAATTCCACGAAAGCGCACTGAAGGAGAAAGCGTTGGCGATAATTGATCAGCCGAGTTGATTTGGCGAGGAGAATATTCTTGTGGCCGTTGGATTATTCACGGTGTTTTCCGAAGCTTCTCGCGCTTTTGAGCGTTTGCTAGCATGGCTATATAAGGGGCGGGTTGCCGGAATTTGGCAGTTCCTCTCGGAAGAATAGCGAGTCATTGAACAAACTGATTACTTTTCTCGCTTGTTATTATTGAGTTGTGTTTACGTTTGCTGTTAACGTTGTATTATTGAGTACGCTGCGATTTACTGTTTGCTCTGCTATACGATAGCTGTTTTGCAGTCTGTGTTTATTGTGCGTAAAGCTTGTATTTACGTTGAAAGTGACTGTTGACTGCTGGATTGTTTTTATCTGAAGTTTTTCTTTATCAAATCATCCTGTAAATACTTGTAAATAGCTGTAAATAAATGTGTTTGTGCTGTTTTAAAGTAAAGTCCATCCAATCTGAACCCGCTACGCTAAAAACGTAACATTATACTCACCAGGTTTTATTCCAGCATTTTCTAAGTTATCAAGACAAGCAGGTGTCAGGCAGGCATATGTTACTTTGTACTTGGACATACAATCCCAAAGTGTGAGGCCTTTCTTTTTGTATTCGGCGCTGCCGTCGAATAGAAAGAGTTTCACTCCCAAAGCAAGACTAGGAATAGGATTGTCCCATACGCTCCAACCGACCTAGCAGACGATAGTTAAATTATCCATTAAGGTGTTTGTTCACTGCCTAATCTATTAATTGTTCTTTTAAAGAGACAAAATAAAGACCTGTATACTTATTGACATTATAATTGATTAAAATTTTGTTTTTTCCGGCTAACTAAAGACCAATAAATTCATTGATAAGATTATTGATTGTAATTTTCTTTCTTTCAACTGAATAAACAAACAAAACCAAAGATCTGTAAATTTCTTGATAGATAGTAAATTCTTTTGCAACAATACTAAAGATCTATTAATTCATTGGTAAGATAATTCATTGAAAAATTTGTTTTTTATTCCACCAAATAAAGACCAGTGAATTCATTGTAAACTTGTTTTCAACTAAAGATCTGTAAATTCATTGATAAGATGAACTTTAACAATAAAATAATCCCACAAAAGAAAACCAAAAATCTCAAAATATATTAATCTAGTTTTGAAAAAAACGATTAGTTTTTTACTACAAAAATATGATTGTTTATACTTTTACAATTTTTTACTAAAATTTTATCTTTAAAAAATTCGTAAAGCTAAAAATCAGTGTTCAATTTTCATTTACATTTTAAGTGAAATTTTTCAAAACAAATTACTTAGAAACTGCATATTATGTAAATAGCAATTCTAAATTTAGAACTTGAAAGTGCTGTTTTGGTTACCAAACAGTATATTAAGAATCTCTATTTCTAATTGTGTAGTATATATAGCTCATATGATTTATAAAACCTAAATATATTACAAATAAAAGCTTCGAAAATGATAATAAAAACTGAAAAATATTCAAACATTTTAAAATGTTGAATCAGTGAAAACTGATTAAGCTGATTTAAGGTTTTAACAATTAAACTTATTTTCACGTATTTAAAAATGAAATGATTCAGTAAAATCATCCAAAATATTACTTTGAGAGAATATTATAGAGATTACTTTGATCATTAGATTAAAAAATTATTCTCTATTTCTTTTGAATATTTATTAATTAACTTTTTGATGGCATCCACTGTAATACCGTTTTATAAATCAGGCCTGAATTGAACAAACATAATATATGGTGTCATTAGATGTTCAGTAAGATCTACATTCCAGATAATAAGTTAAGAAACATGGAAGTCTTTGTTATTTTTATAGTGTCATAAGAGAATTTTTCGATAGATGAGAAAAAAATAGACATTTTGTTTAGATATGAGAGAAATATAGAGGATATTATTAAATAAAATGCATATTTTATTATTTGTTTTAAAATTTGAACATAAAATAAAAATCATAGCAATAACATTACAGCAACAATATTATTGTTTTATATTGAAGGAATTGATTTCAGCAAATGATTCTTCAACTTACCGGGCAGTAGGTGTAAACTGTATCTCCATTTCTTAAATTCAGATGCAATCCAAAATCTCTGAGTATGGCTATGAAGGTCTAGAAACAAAAATATTAATGTATGAAATTAACAAGAGATTATTATTCTCATGATAGTTTATATTATAGCTATCATTATGATATTATGATATATTTAAATTTTTACATTTATCACTAGGTTTTAATTTTTTTAAATCATTACTAATTGTCCCCACTTTTATATACTTTTCATTATTACTTTTATAAAAACATAGAAAAGGGAGTTTGGAAAGAAATGTCGTTATTTTTACATCACATCTTAAGACCATGATTCCGTTACTATTCTGATTGGTTCTTTTATGAATCATAAATCAGTTTTGGTCAATTTTCCATCAAATAGTGAAGCTCTGAAAGTGAAATGATCTATATATTGAACTAATACTACTTAATTTTTCTTTTCAATAGTTTAATGTACCTGTTAAAGTTATAAAATGACCGAATGAATTTAATTTATAAAAAAAAAGGGTACGACATGTAAAGTATACTTGCCCCAGCTGAATGAAGAACCCCTTTCGGAAGTCCGGTTGTGCCTGAAGTGAAGTTAATGGCAATAGGATGATCGAATGGTAACTGCTCGAATACCAGCTCTGGTAATGTGCCATCGGGTAATCGCCCACTTTGCAGAAAGTCCTCTAACAATATACTGAAAAAGTAGCATGGATATTACAAATCGAATTTCATGAGAAATAACAAAAACAATTTATACAGCTAAATAAATAATAGCAATGTGTAAAAGTGCTTGCGAATATTTTGACTCAATTGTTTAACAGCATAGATTTTCCACATCGAATTTTGAACCTAACTCATTAACAGGCTGATTGTCTCTTAATTGTCTGTTTTTTGTAAGTGAATAGGATCATCAATCTTGATATGAAAATTAAATTTCAAACAAAGTTAAGTTTTATATTCAAACATATAATGGGAGTAAAATTCTCCTAGTATGTTAATGACCTCTTGAAAAAAGTGTGTTTGTTACAGCAATTCTCATTTCTCAATTTAATATTCAATTCCAAGTACATTAGATATTGTTGAAAAAGTTTGATAAAACACGTATTCACCTCAAAATTATTTTATGTGTCATACTTTGCCTATTATTCCTCCCTTTTTATTATTATAGTATAGTAAAGTTATATTTTTCAGTTTCAATTACGTAGATGGTGAACAATTTATATAGAAATACCATTAAATGTCATTGCAATTTGAATTAATTCTATTAAAAAATTCTCTTAACGTCTGAGGAATTTTATATTTATAAAAAGCCAAAGATTCTAAAATACTTAAAATTTACACTCTTAAATTGTATTCTAATTATAAACTATTTGTATATTATTTAATCTCTAATGACCCGAAGAAGCTATGAAAACTATCATGCATCAAGAATATTATTAATTAATATTTTTAATTAGAATTTCAAAACATAATAAATAAAACATTTGTTTTTGAAGCACAATTTTAATTTAGAGTAATACATTAATATTTGTTTGTATGTAAAACAAAAATGTAAAGTTTTTTTCCTTAATTTTTCATTTGCACTTAACTTTCTGCTCCAATTTTTATATTTATGTATCCACGAAAATATTTTACGCCAAATGTTTTCGTGGTGAGAAAAACGAATCTATCTTTGACAAGAAAAGTAAGGGTAAATATGAAAAAAAGTTTTAATAAACATTTAAATGGCCAAAAAAGATTAATTTTTATATCTATACTGTTGTATTGAAGAAAAATTATATTTCTATTTCATATTTAAGTACATGGGAATTATTAAAATTTACAAATGTTCAGCTTAAATTGAAATTATATAACAAGAATTAAATTTTCTAGACTACCGTTTCTTTTTTTTTCTCGCTACACTAACACTAGTCTCGTATATAAATAAAATTTACTATTCTTTTAACTTTGGATCTCAACGCTAAAACCTTAAAGCCAGTCAAATGGAACTGAATTCTTGCTTTAGTTTTAAAGAATAGCATTGATTTCCCTGATACATCAAGATCTTTATCTGATTGTCCAAATCCTATGTTCATTTAAACAAAATTATTTTATGTCTTTCTATACTATTAAAAAAGCGCTATCTAATAAGTTTTTGTATTTAATGGTAATAATTTATTGTCAACAGTGTTGATTTATGCTGTTTGTCAATGAGTTTAAAAAAAGAAGAAGTAATTTATTTATAGATTTGAATTCTTATAAAAGATATGCACAATTCATTGGTTTTTAAGGATTTTAGAAAATAATAAATATTATTAACTTTTTCAAAGATTCAGACTTTTCTAATTCTTGTTTGATGAATTATTACATATTTACAACATAGAATATAAAAATGCATTTGAATTTAGTACACTATCTGATGTAATTGATGAAAAAGTCTGATTTCATTGTTTAAATAAACACATTTTTTGTAAGAAATATTCGTTTTTGTGAAGTTAATATGGCTGAATCTCCTTGCATATAAAGCGTTATCAGCAATGTAGAAATATAAAATGAGGTGTAAAGTGTTATAAGTAATGTATAAAGATAAAATAAGGTATAAAGTTTTTTTTCACATTTCTTTGAATTATTAGAGCGATGAAATTACCTCTTGGGGATCTCAGATAGACGAGATTCTGTTTGTGGTTTTGTGGCCAATACGATTACTTTGGTCGCATTTGGAGCACCTACAAATATCATGAAAAGAAATTAATTAAAACAGAATTCAGTTTTATCTTCAATGTTTCATGTTTATAATTATTTTATTTATTTAAAGTTGTATTTTTTTTATTTTTTTATATTTATATTTATATTTTTTAAAACTTTTATTTAAATACCATAACAAAATGCATAATTCAAATTGTAAACTTTTTAGTTATTTATTATGTCGGTAATTTATTTAGTATTACACAAACTTTAATAATAAATTAAGTTTGTGTAATACTAATTGTGTAATACTAAAACTATTAATTATTACACAAACGTAATTTATTTAGTATTTCCCAAAACTTTAAAAATCCTCATTATTTTTAAACGCTTGTTGAAGTTGCAAAGTATATCAGGAATCATCAATAACAATGTACCTGGATACGATTGCATCTAAACTTTATAAGCAATTTATAAAAATAAAATAGGGTATAAAACATTTTTCACATTTCTTTGAAATAATTAGAAATTTCAAAAAAAGTTTTTAAAAATTTATCATGTTTTTTTTAATTATATAAGCGAAAATATTATTAAAATTGCTATGCTATTAACTATTAGAAAAATTTCATGAAAGGGAAAAATACCGATTTTTTTTATTTCGTATGTGATTTTTAAATAGACTTTAAGCTCTCCTCTCATTTTGAACTACTTACTGACAAATTTAATAATACTAATTGACTAACGTTGTCAAATCTGAATACTATGAAAGAAATAAATTTATTGGAAAATTCTCAGTGAAGTGGGTGGAACAGACGCATTCTCAAGAAGAACCTGCCCATTCATATTACTATAATATCAAAGTGGCCGGTGGTGATAAGTTAAATCATATATATTACTCTCCAACTCGCCATGAAGGCACATGGATTAACCATAAAACTGAATGACCGGGCCGTTGCAACAGCCCTGGCGGAAACTGTCGTTGTGTTCTAATGGTCACCACCGGCCACAGTACAGCCCTCTCAGTAGGAAGTACGTCCCGTCATCGATGGGAGGAGTTTAACCCCATCATGTTTGTGTACTCTCCAAGGGTAGTGATATTCAACCACCATTCCAGAAGCATCTCATTCTCATTACAAGGTGTCCCCCTGGGGGGTGAGTAATAAATTAATAAGTACTATTCCACAATTTTTATTTTAACAGTAACTCCATACCCTAATCATAAAAAGAATGTTACAAAATAAGACATAATATATGCTTTTGGTTTCTGAAATTATTAATCGAAATAAGTTAAGCATCTCTATGTGCCTAAATACAATGCAGAATTCAATATTACTGTGGGAACTGTAATATTGAATTACAGTTCCCACTGTAATATTGAATTCTGCATTGAATTCTGCATTCTAGTTACAATGCAGAATTCAATATTACAGTGGGAACTAGAAATCTTTCAAGAAAAGAGAAAAATTACATTAATGCAATTACTACAACATACTGCTAAAAAGTCCATAAAAACAATAGTTTTAACACAATTAGAACTTTTAATATCATAAAAAGAATGTTAATCATAAAAAGAATGTTATAAAATAAGACATAATATATACTTTTGGTTTCTGAAATTATTAATCGAAATAAGTTAAGCATCTCTATGTGCCTAAATACAATGCAGAATTCAATATTACAGTGGGAACTAGAAATCTTTCAAGAAAAGAGAAAAATTACATTAATGCAATTACTACAACATACTGCTAAAAAGTCCATAAAAACAATAGTTTTAACACAATTAGAACTTTTAATATAACTTATATTGAATCACATTAAGCTTTAAAGACCCCTGAAGACGCTTTCGTGTAATGCAACCTAAATGTATTAGTAATCAAAAATAATTTTCTCAATAAAACTTATTATTTTTTACACAACCCTTGACTTTAGACCTTGCCTCTGTAATAAGGAATAGAACGCAGACACATGTAGTAATATATCTAAAAATTAAGATCAATTACATAAATTGAACTCTAAATAAAAAAATGTTTACTAACTTTGCGCAGCTGCAACGATTTTATCGAACTGGTCATATTCTTCGCCTTCGTCTTGGAAGTGATCTAAGGCGATGATCATCTTTGGATCTACAAATTTTACCAGATTTGATATGGCCTGTAATTGTAAAAGAAATTTCAACATTTTAGTAAAAACCTATACAAAAATATTTGCATTTTTATGCAAGATAATTTCATGTTTATTTTAGCTGAAAAAACAATGTCAACTCGAAAGCTACGTTCGGGAATTTAATTAGAACTGTAATGGCTATCAACAAAATAATGGAAGCTTTTAAAATCAGCAATGTGATCTGCAATTCCTTGACTTACTTGCTTTTAAAAGATTTAAATGCATTAGTATTCTTTTATCAACTAATTTTTTTACTGTAATATCAAATATTCATTCGAAAGATCAAGCCTTTCAATTTTAAGTGAGTTTTGTAACCAATCAAAGTGATCGTAAGTGCTTCTCACCGTTCTACAATAAGTACTGTATCCTTATTTAGGAAAACTAAATTAGTATCAGTCATAAAATAGAATAAAATATCAACAAAAATGATTCGGATAAAAAGTTTCCATTTTAATAATTTAAATTTAATATGAATATTGTTTAACCTTTTAATTAGTTTCTTTAACCTCAAATCAAAATGCCGAATTGTATCGGTTATTTTTAAAACCATTGAAATTTTAAGAAAATTTTTCTAACCGAAAATTGAATTATAAATTTAAAATTGTTAATTCAATGTCGATACATCTTACTTGAAAATAAAAAAAATTAAATTAATTTTTGAATTATTCTATTTTAAAAATATATTCCCAAAGAAAGTTTGCTGCTCTTTAATTTAATATGTTAAAAATTTAGGTTTGAATTGAAGTTCATTTTTATGAGTTGAATTAAAATTTTGTCAGTGATAAGTTGCCCTTACGTATAAATTAACTATTCTTTAAAAAATAGAAAATTGCCCAAACTTTATTTAATTTTACACATATATTATATTACTAAAGAGCATAAATTACAAGATTTCATTTGTTTCAAAGGATTTTATAATATGATAAATTATTTTTTTATTTCAAATTTAGTGTTAATGAATAATCAGTGAAGGAAATGCTTACTCTTGAACCATGAAAGGGAAGGGGCCCACTCCAAATTGCGCCGATGCTTGTCGTCGCAAACATGGCAAAAATGGCCTCTTTCCTGTTCGTCATTATGCCTGAAACGATAAGAAAAATTTGATTGTATTTCATATATTTTTTACATTATTCTGAATTGCATCAGGATCTGCTTTCTGAATTAAAAATTCTAAATTGAAATGACCAAAGAGAAAGTTATGAACGAATGGAAGAAAATAAATATGAATCTTTATTCTAAATAGTAACAAATAATTCCAAATTGTTAAAAACTATTTACTGAATTTTGAATGTTTTTAAATTTTTTTAACAATATCTCTTCTCTAACCACTAAATATAATTGCCCTTCATGATTTTTGCAAATATTTCTAATTCTTAAGAAGCTCAACATTTAACCTTTTAAGTGGAATAGAAATCATATTTTCACCAATGATATCTGTAGTATAATATTCATAATATATCATTTTATTATATATTATGCTTATATGTGCTATTATGTTATTATATGGGTTTTCTTTTCAAATTTCTTTTCAATAATTAATTTATAAACTGTTATTTTCATGTATAAATTCCTACTTGGAAAATGTTCTAAAATAACGCAAAAATAAAATCTGTTATAAATATATTCAAAATATAGTCAAGTATATTTTACTAAAAAGAAATACTTTACTAATAAAATTAGTAAGGCTGTGTAAATTGTGGATACCAAAATATTTTTCTGTAATCCAATTATCTGCACTGTCTACATAAAATATAATTCCTTAATTCATTTAAAGCACTTTTCCGACTAAGAGCATACATCTACTCTTCAATGAATTAGTTTATTTATAATAACATCTTGTTGCAAAGCAACACTAGGGCTATTTTAGGACGAAACTAGTAATTTTGAACCGTGGTCAGATGAAGAGGAAGACACATGTGCTAGCTGCAACCTCTCCACATCATACCAGTGGCAGGATGTTTATCCATGAAGAATTTAACGCGCAACCGACTCTCTTACATAGCCGTTCTTTGGCTGAATCTGGTTTCGAACCGAGACCTTAACAACAGACCACAGTGACCCTTTAAATGCATTATAAATAAACATTTGTGCTGCAGATCTGTTGGATATGTATGTTTACGTATAACGTTTATGTATGTTTACGTATAATCGGAATTATTTACCATTTATAGAAAGTACATTAATTTATGTAGAATATTAAAAAAAGAATACATTATAGTTCCATTTCTAACCATGCAACATTTGGGGGGAACGAGGGGTACCATTTATAAATAAAAAAATTAATTTATCGGCTCATTACAGAAAAACGGGAAATAATTTTTAAATGTACAAAAATTGAATGCATGTTTTGCTTATTTTTTATTTACTGAAATATAAATTTCATGTATTCTTTGACAACGGATTGTAAAACCCTCCAAGCTTTTGCGCATGCGTTAGGATGGGTTTAGTTCTTCAAAAAGAGGTAAATGAAAGCCGAAAGAAGGAGTTTACATTTAACAGTTAAGTTCCATGATTTTATGAGGCGTGAGCATTATAAATCATTAGAAATACAAAAGGAAAAGAATATTAACGCACGGTAAAATATTTCTGAGAAATATTTATTTAATATACGGGGTACAGATATTAAATTAGGAAAAATAAAATTTAAAAATATGTTCTTAAAATTTTGTAAGTACTTTTTAACAAAATATTTGGAGTTAAAATAAAATGAGGACAGAAATGACACAACACTCACATACGCGTAAAAAAATTTAACTTAAGAATATCTAATGGGGGAAACCAAAAGTCAAAGGTGCATTCCGGATGTGAGTCACTCTGCCCTTAATGTGATGGAATCGTCGAAAAATGGTCGTCTTGGGATACTATTTTATAGATTTTATAGATACTATTTTATAGATAGAAATGGCTATAGATTTTTTTTGCCATTTATTATATTACAGATATCGGTTAAATATGTTATCGTTTAGGAACTATATTAATATATCCACCTGAAATTTTGTCTGTTTAACACGTGTTAAAGGAGATGGAAATTTTCTAATTAGTATATTATTTGTACAACTCATTTTGAAGTAAATTCCTACTTATGTCCTTTATATTCTTAACGCGAAATTTTCTTAAACATATTAAAGTTGCATGAGAATTAAATTGACTCTAATGCAGGGAAAGGAATTATTAATTATTTAGAAATCAATGTGGTTTCTTCTGTTTTAAACGTTGGGTGCAAGATGTAAATTGAGGACATATTTGATGATAACTCATTTTGCATCATACATCCATCTCTTGCAACAGAAATAGGCCCGCTAGTACAGAATTTGTAAGGAAGATTAGGCCGGAGCAGTAATGATAGAGTTAAAGAGCATCAAAGTTTTAATTTTTAAAATTTAATAAACTTTCGATAAGATAAAATAGAAGTCTTCAATATTTGAAATATTTTTATACGTAAAAATCTTTAAATGTTAAAAAAAATCCAACGTGCCTGGTGATTCACTTATAATTTAAGAATTTTAAAAGAAATTATACATACAGGCTACTCTGTCTCCGATTGTCAAACCATGTTTTCGAAATGCTGCAGCATATTTCCGAACTTCTTCGAACATTTCAGCGAATGTCACCGAATCTTCATTTCCTTTCTCGTCTGGAATAGAAAATATTGTAATAAAAATTCTACACAGTCTTAAAATTGTATGGAAGATTGTTTATTTTCACTCTTAGCCATACGAACAATTATTTCTGTACCTAGGCACTTGAGAGTCGAAAGTGAATCAAATTAAACCAATAAGTGATCATTTGATAATCATAATCCATTTAACTATGAAATTCTTCTCTGGAATTGAATATTTACCGATAATCAATTTATCATATATTTTTTTACAAGGAAATTAGATAATTTTCTCTCCGGAAGATACAAAACGTTAAAATTTTTTTTTTTTTTTTAATTTCAGTAATCACATATTGCCTCCCAAATGAAAGGTGGGACAATGTTTCCCACGGCTTTATTTCGCCTGGCATAAAGCAACATATTAGCTGGTTGATGAGAGAAACAGGAAAGACAGAAAAGTAGCATAACAGAAAAGTGAAAATGAATTTAATACAAGCAATGAAGCAGACTACGATTTCAAAAACCATTTTTGTTGGCATATTTTATTGAAACTATCATTTTAATTGAAATTGCACAGAAGAATTAGAA
The DNA here is from genome assembly GCA_026289955.1 of Argiope argentata. Taxonomy (NCBI): domain Eukaryota; kingdom Metazoa; phylum Arthropoda; class Arachnida; order Araneae; family Araneidae; genus Argiope; species Argiope argentata. The sequence continues at coordinate 2,157,282 of JAOUZG010048650.1, read as the reverse complement.
GATATAAACATTTTTAAGGGTATCAGTTTTTAGTTCTTGCTTGTGATGATTAAGTTTGTATTATTTTGTTAGGGTATTTCATCTCTGCTCATATAACGATAATAAAACACTTGCGGCATGAAAATTGTATTACATGACAAATAGTCTCATGTACATGCGATTGCAATATTGTAAAAATGTACGTAGTCATAAAACATGTCAAAAAATTAATGCAAAGGATATTATTAATATTAAATATAATATAGTGGGGAAAGGTCACGACCAGTATTAATTCAGAGTAGTTATAAAAAAAGTGATCAAATTCAGACGCCTTTTGAATCCGTTCTGCCTTTCAGATCTTGTTGACACTTGATATATATAATATATAGACCACTAGAAAAGGATTTCTAAAATAATAAAATAGCCCAATTTCGACCCCAGTAGGAAATTTAGCGTCTAAACACTCAAAAAATCTATCCGAATCATAAAAATTTATTCAGTCACTGAATATGTTCAACGTTTGCTCCATTAACTTCGATTACGTTTTGAAAATGTCTTATAGTGTGTTTGAAGTCAAAATAAAAATTCTCAAGATTCCAGTAGCATCGCATGTAATGCTAGCTTTCACCTCAAGGGAATTCCTAATTTCTTCACCATAAACACGATATTTTAGGAATTTTAACAACCAGAAATCACAGTAATTTAAGTAGGGTGAACAAAGTTATCAGACATTATATCTATGGTTATTACACGATTCTCTCCAAAGTTAACCAAAGCAGTTCTTAGACTTGGCGTCCAATGTTGTATGTTGCTCCATCTTGTATGAAGATAGTATTCTGCAATCATTGCATTTCCAATAAAGCAAGATTGACCTGTTATCGAATAATTCACTGTACCGAGCACTTGAGGTTGAGCACGTTTTAAGACCTTGATGATAGAGAATTTCAAAGAAAATGGATCCTAGGATGAAATCGACGGTAAATCCACAAAATGCGATTATGTAATCATAATATAATGTTTGTCAGTGCAGGATATTAGTAGGTAAAGCTCTTTATATGAAGCAACACTGATTAATCCCAGATGCACTTAAAAAAATACGTCTCATCTGACCATAGATTTTTCCAAGGCCAAGCGTTATCAACTTCCCTTTTTCACCAAAATACCAACAAGCAAATTCCCATTGTTTATGGAGTTCTTGTAGTTCTAGCATTTGGACCATGTGGATTTTATATGAATACCATGTCAAAATGCATCACATAATTTTTCGTATAGTCGATCATGGAATTTTAAAAGGTGCCACCGATCGAATACTTGCTAAAGAATAGCTGGAATTGGAGGCTATTTCAACCACAGCAGAAGAGATTCTTCATTCGCAACCGGTTTCCGTCTTTTTTTCATCAGAACCACCCAAGTCTCCAGTTTCTTCAAATTTCAAACCTTTCATCGACATGAGACGTCTTCAAAATTCCTTTAGACAACGATATCTACGCAGTGCAATTAAGATATTATTGCCGCCTTTATAGAACAGTTTTACCTGTAAAACTCAATATTTCTTCTGTAAGATCATAAATAACAGCGCGGAATGATTTTCAGGCTCTGACTGAAAGTCTGTTTATAGGTTTGACTAATTTGCATTATGCAATTGTAATTTTTTTTTGAATTGCCATCTGGTGGTCAAAATGTGAAATATTTTTTCATTGCAGAAATAATTTTTCCATGATCCATCTAATGTATTTACCAAGTTTCATCAAAATCCGATTGGCAGAACTGGATCTATAAGGGTCTTAATAGGGTTATTTTAATTATAACCATCCAATACTTAACATATATTAATTAAGAAACGACAAATAAGTAATTAGATTAACAAGACTTTGCTTAATTAACATATAAAAAGGTAAATGAATGGGAATGACGCTTCTTGCCTCTTCATCTCTAAATCTGTTAATTTAGGCGCCAAACAATAGTGATTATGAGACACGCAAGATGGCGCTTTACAAGATATTAGAGCCGTTAGGTTAGCAGCTCACACAATAATATTGAAAGATTTTTACTATGGTGTGGGCGTGTTTAAAAACTTTTCAATTAAAAAGATGCATAATTAATGCTGAAATAAAACTTAAAGCTTAATAATTTGTTATAGAATAATTCAATTGAAGTCCTAGTTTTAAAATGTATAAAATAAAACCAAAAAATTTTAAAAATGCAATCCATATTAATCATTTAATATTCTAAAAAGTCATAATCTTACAGAACAAGCTGTTGTAACCCTATGTTTGATTAAGTTCGGTGGTTTTCGTACCTTTTCCTCAACAAAACTCTTTTTTTATTTGAAATCCTTGCTCTTATATTATAATTAGTTTGATGTTCGATTACTAAAATTAGATACATTGAAGATGAAATATAATTACCTGCACATACCAAAGCCAGTCGGTCATCTCTTATTCTCATGAGATTTTCTGCAAAATTTAACCTTGCGCCACTAAACCATTCGTTATCTAAGAATCCGGTGCCTGTTTTCACCAAAACCTACGAAAAAAAATTAAAATTAGAATTGATTTTAGCCCAATGTGCAAAAACAGATGCTTCTACAAAAAGGTATTCCATTATTCTAAGAAGAAAATTAAAAATTTATTGTTGATTATAAATATGCATTTATAAACGAAATATTTTTAATAAGTTATTGTATTACGATTGTTTTTAGAATTAATTATATAAGTGTAATGATATTTTAAAATTTAATTAAAGCCTAATTAATATTATAATTTTTAGTTTAATTCTTTCTAAAATATTCTCTTATTTTTGGATCCCATTCCACTTTTTTCTATTTAATTTAGTCAACTGGAGCTTTGTAAAAATACTGCATCATTGGTTCCACGAGCCAAATGAAGGGATAGTAAATCGCTGATGTAAACATATTCTTCTAAAGGATCCAAGCGTTTCATTTGTCAAGGTCTACACGAATGAGAATTCTTGTCAAATTCCACACGCGTCAGGTGTAAGAGAATCTTATGGCATATAAGACCAGGGATAAATTATTTCTTTCCTTTTTACATTTTTACCTTCTTCTATTTTGGTGTCTGAGGTGTTTGCACATAATGAGTTCCTCTCGAGATGGAATATAACAAATTTCAAAACTTATCTTCTTTCTGATTTCGGCCATGATTCTATCGCCTACTTCAAATACAAAATTATTATATGTTGAAATAAGCTCATTAATAAGTGACATAAGTTCCATTTTTCTGATGATTTTGTTATTTGAAAGGCATTTTATTTCGCTGCGATTGCTAAAATTATTGATAGAAATTGTCAGCAGTAGCTAAAAGTAACTAGATTAAACATTCATTGTGTTTAGATTCATCGAAACTTCTTTTCATCGATTTAATAGTTGTGGTTCTTACAATTAAGAATTTAAAAAAAACTGATTCGGATAAGAAGTGTTAGCTGTTTTAAAAATTATATTCAAGGCATTAATCGATTTTTTCTTTATGTAAACGTCTTTTAAAATTTCATGAGACAAGACTTAGCATTCACGACGTTTATCTTCAAATTGCGCTTTGTTTAATGGTACCTTCACTGTTTTTTTAGTCTTTATGAAAAAATATTGTTATAAGTCTGTAAAATTTTACCAATTAAATTTACAGACCCAATTACGTGCCCAATTAATCTCGTAGCAATACAGATAATTTTATATATATGTTAATGAGCTGCTTAATATCAGATCAACGAACCTCTGCTTTGGCGATTAATTTGACTACTATTTCACGACTTTGTAAACAAAAACGGTTCTCGAAATTATACGAGCATTAGTGATATCTCTGTTAGAATACAAGATGTGTATTCTTTCTAGAAACTTCCATATACTGTAAATAAATAAATATAAGAAGAGACGCATTAGTGATAAATAACAATAAATAAATTTAATTCTGGCTTTGGAGTGTTGATTTCTACCTGAGCTGATTTGTGATACTGCAATTAATAATTTGCTACTTGGATGTTGTGGATTTCTACAAGTGTTATTTTCTTATACAATTCTGCTGTATTTTGTCACCTGTATTTCCATTCTTTTTTGTGTACTAAAGCATCATTATCGATTATTAACAAATTTGTTGAATTTTTCACTCTACAACGCATTGTATGAATCAACCACAATATTATATTCATTTCCCATCTTAAAATAACAGGGTCTATTCTTTATTATACATGTATATTATGGGGAATGAAATTTAATAAGGAAATGGTAATGCATCCTTCATAATCTTTCACCATATTTGATACATTACTTAATAATGTATATTCCAAATAATATCTGGTGAAATAAAGCAAAGAAATAACAAATTACATATTAGAATTATCAAAAGTTTTGCGAAATAAAAAAAATCTCGATTTCTTAGATTTTAACAATGCAGAAAGTTACACTTAAATATTTGTATGAATGATGAAATTCAAATTTTATTACAATAATAAAAAATATTGATAAGTTTTCTAAATAAAAATTTAATTATAAAGTCAAAAATCAAAAAAGGATAAACTATTAAATTAATATTTAAAAAAAACTTCTTTTTTTCTATTTTAAGATGGTGTAAATATCATTTTCATGTATGCATAATTAAACAACAAAAAAAACTCTAGAATTTTGCATATTTTTTGATAAATTAAAATTTAAAATATGTATAAAATAAGGACATAAATAAAGAAACAAGTACGTAAATATTCATGTCCAGAAATAAAGGAAGAAACAAATACAGACCACTTTAAATACAGTAATGCATACAATTTCTTTACAGAAATGTAAATATAAATCTTGTGTTTTCATTTTGCCCTTGTCATAATTTGTTCATTGCTAAAAATTTATGCGAACATCAATGCCATAAAATAATTAAAGATATTCTCAATTTTCATGTAATTGATTCAAATTGTTGCTGAAAGTAAATCACAAATCCTTAATTGGTGGCAAATTTAAATTATTCGAAAAAAATGTAGGAGACAAAAATACATATTTTTTTTAATTTCCAAGAAATGTTTGCATAGTTTCTTACAATGCCATTTTTAAACTGCCGCTTAGGAATTATGATTTAATTTGATATATAAAGTACAAACGTTTACCTCATCGTATGGTTTCGACGCTATAACATCGAAATAGTGCCATATTTCTTTCCAAAAATCTGTATAATTATCCACAGACCACTTATGGAAATCCCAATAAGAATCTAAAAATGAAGCATTTCTATTAAAAATCTAGCTAGAAAGAGGAATTTTAAAAATAAATTAGAATTCATGAGTTTTTGAAAAGATAATTTTTATAATTAACAGAATATATAATTATTTGCACAAAGTATATATTAAGTAAATTAAACTATTTAGAAAATCCAGTTTCTTAACATGTTTTCTTAATATTAATCCTCCTCACGCAAAAAAATATAAATTTTCTATAACCGCTTTTAAATTCTCATGTACTGCTTTAAAGGCATTGGAAGAATATCATTGCAAAAAGTATAGTAAAAGCAAAACACAATTAATGATGTCAAATATGCAAAATTATTGAAAATCGAGAAATTCTCTTATTAGTTGGAAATTCTAGATAAATTTTTTTGTTTTACTACCATTTCGCCGAACAATTTCGATAAAAGTTTCAAAACTATCATTTAATAGAATGAAATTGTTGTCAACGTCATGGCACAAGTTTAGCGTGCCTTCTTAAGGATCTGGGAGTCCCAGGTGGGTACGAGTTCCGTTTCGAGCATGGTTGTTCTTCCTCTGTTCGATTTGTGAGATGTATGAATGGGCCTCCCTCCCCTTTGAAAAAGGGTTGTGCTAGCGAATATAATGTGTGAGTAGCTAAGGACTCTTAGTCCTCATTGGCATAACTTGAAACAAGAGAGCATCCCGGCTTAAATTCGCTGACTGCGCCAGCGAGCTTTTCCATGGCAAGTGTCATTAAGAACAACAACAACAAATTGTTAAACACATTATTACATGCAAAGGGTCACAAGGTGAATAAGTTCTTTGATGCGTTTAAATGATAATTTAATGATTTTTGGGCCTATTTCAAGCTTCTTGAAAAGTACTGAAAGCCCTTGAACAAAAAAAATGATGAAAATTCTTAATTCCGTAAGATTGGTCATCGAAAGAGAAAAGTTAAATATGCTTATGTGTACTTTTGTATGTGTCGAAGCATCGAAACTAATTGCTTTAACTTTCCTTTAAAAGTAAACTTTATACCTATATTGACATTTGGTTATTTCTTTAACTATAAGATACATACGTTCTGACAAAATAATTGAGAAATAATAGAAAAAATAATAGAATCTGAGAAATAATATCATATTCTACATAATGTAGATTGAATATGAGGAAAAGTGGATGCTTATTCGTAATGAATGCATGAGTTATAAATTGATAATTTTTGAGCAGTTCACGATTCCAGCTTTATATACTGCGGCATACAATCATTGACAAATCAAATTACACCGAAAAGTTATTTATGAACTCAAACTAATATTATAGCACTTTTGTTATAAGGGATTTTTTTTTTAAATAAATAAAAACTTCTGATTCTGAATTAATCCTCAGGCATAGAAAATTTTCCTTTTTAAATTCGACATTTTAAGTGAAGCAGATCTTTTACGAGCAGAAGAATCAGACTCTTCTCTGTTAGTACGAGAACTTAATATTTGACTAGCCCTATTGTGGAAGGAAAATTATGTAGCTTAACTCTTTAAAATGCCTTTTTTTCTAGTCGTAGCATAATAAAATAATTTTAGTATTGATATTGACTTTAAAAAAGTGAATCGCTTTTAGATAAATTTAATTTGATTAATTAATTAAGCTAGTTAATTAATGATTAACAAAACACAATACAGTATTTTGTGTAAAATAAATAACTAAGCATCTAAGGTTTTGTTTGATTATGGTGAAAGGCTTAATTCCTATGAGCCTAGAAATGTTTTACAGAAACATTTACGATTATTTTATGCCCTGATTGGAAGGTTTAGTCAGGGTTTGTTTTGTAACTTACATTATCGAATATCTCCTAAATTAATTTTTTATTGAAATGCTTAGGAAAGAAATAAGTACCAAAGCGAAACAACTCATTAATAAGAAAAGTTACACTAAAAAGTTTTCTTTGCAGTACGGTAAGTATATACAGACATGTTATTACATAACGGAATTCAATTTATGACATTAGTAAAAAACGATATTAGAAGTACCATTAAATTAAGTGCCATCAATGATTTTTAAAATTTAAATAGCTATATGAAAACATACCGTAATAAATCAATAAGAAAAATGACAGTGCACAATATGAAACCAAGTTTTCATAAACACACTTACTGAAGTGCTGGCCGTATTTCTTTTCAATTACTTTCTTGAACTTCTCAAGTTCAGTATCTGGCACTTTTTTGTCCCACACAACGATAGGATTGCTTTCCAAGATGTCCACGAATCCGTTTTTACTCAAGTTTACTAAGATTCAGAAAAGTAGAGTTAATTTGATTTAACTTATTATTAAGAAGTGAAGTAATGGAGAAAATGGAAAAAAACATGCAAAAGATATCTGAAAATTATGTAAATTATTTTAATAGTAATAATAGCATAAATCAGTGTTTTAAATTGTTTATATTACTGGGAAGATAATTAGCTTACATGCGATCAATGGAATATTATTTTAATTAGAATTTGTTGACGAATTAGTGCAGTAATTTGTTAATGTACTAGAATCCCTCACTTTTTTTCTTTTCTAATTAAAAGATTCAGGGAATTAATAAAAAAATTATTAGCTATTATGAAAAAATATTTTTTATTATTTGTTTTATGAAAGTGCTATTATGTACTTTTCTTTAAAAATTTATTGTAGTGAATGATTTTACGATGATTATCTATTCTTATCATTATATAATATTAAAAAAAATATCTAAAAAGTTTAGATTTTAAATATTTTTTGCTATAAAATTTGATTTGCTTTTAATTTCACAATATCTGTTAAGTAAAAAAACTGAATATTTTATTTTATAGTTTCCCCGTATGGCTGTTAATATTGATAATTTGCAAATATATATGACCAAATAAATAGTAGGTTTTACCCACGACAACTGCCATATTAATTTTTGTCATTAACGTAGTATCAGATTTGATAGTAATATAAACGCGCTTTCGAATTCATTGACCAGTATTATGTGCTCTATAGAGTTAGATATTTAAAATTCAGAAAAGAAAACCAAATTTATTTAATGAATAATTTAAAAACAATTAAAACTTTCTTAACTAATATCATTATATTCTTACTTCTATTCGAAACATTGATCAGGAATGTCGATATCCCCAAATAAGAAGAAAGGATTAGATCATATTTTACAGGTTGTACTACTTGATATATTGAAGACTAAAGATGATATAATTTTGCACACAATTATAACAATGTGAACTTCGCAATTTGCATTATAAAGAAAAATTATATTTTACAATATTAGACATTTTATAATTAAATATTGAACAATATAAAACATTCCCATTCATTCTACACTGTAAAAAAATAATTATGCAGAGTTGTTGTTGTTTTCTTCAAATTTTCAAATTTTATAATGTGCAGATTTAGATCATCACAGCCGGACTCTTTCTCATTTTCTGGAAAATTCAAGCTGCCAAAAATTAGAATAATTGGAGCAGCGAATAATCGCTGTGTGCATAGTCACGAAATAAACCTAATAGTTTAAATTCCCATATCATTTAAATGTCCTTTCTTTACTTCCATTTTCTAAACTATATTGCCCCCTCTATGCACAATAGGCCAATGCCTTTTGACATTCTCATAGAGTGCCCAAGTTTTAATTCTCAACGAGTTCGATGTTTTAATTCTCCTCACGTTGTTTTAAAAGACTTCCTTCATAAATTGCCTCATCCTCAACTTTTCACCTTTTTAAAAATGATTGATTTCTTTTACCTTATATAAAAAGTTTATATTATCTTTTAAAGCTTTAAATCTGCGCAAACTATTATTTTTAATATAGAATAGAATATTTGTGACACTTAGAATTAGGCATTGACATTAGACAACACTTAGACACTTTGTAACACTCTTAAAATGTAACCATGCGCCTTCTTAACGAACCATGTGACTCCATCTACCATACTGTTGGCGCTGCATAATCAAAAATGGTTTTAGTGCCAGTAAACTCAATCAAACTCAAACTCTAAACTATATTGCAGTCTACCTTTTATTAAGTAATGCTTAAAATTCTGAGTAACTTAATTGAATTTAGTATATATTTTCATTATTGTTGAGTTTTCAAAAATCGTTCCACAGAAATATCAGTACCACTGACGGTTCTTTTGAATTCAATACAGTAGATGATATCTCATTCATTTGTAACGATGAGCAAATCTGAATCCACTTTATAACTTGAGAAACAGAAAAAATTTTAAGAAAAAAATTTAATAGCTCAGTTTATTAATTTTATGCGAAAAGAAAGCAAATTTCTTGTAAATTTCAAATATAATATAAAATCTGCAAATCAAGCAGAATCTTAAAAATATAGTAATATTAGTTTTATATTGAATTCTAAACCTCAAAGCCCAAATATATAATTAGTTTCATTATTAGAATATGACGATTATAATGTTTCATTAGTATAAGTCATATTAATTCAAGTTGATGAAAAAAATCCATATGTATTAATTAAAAGATAAAATGATTTTTCTTATGCTCTTAATGAAAATGTAGTCTCAAATGTTTTTACAATAAAAAATGGATTCATTTGCTGTAAAAATTTAATTAAACATACTATAATTAGTTTAACATAATTAAGTCAAACATCGATCAATCTTTCTAGCTATAATATGGAACATATCATTTTTTAATAAAAGATTAAATATTCTGAATAAAATCAATATGTAATGGTTTTATTTACTATAACATAAACAACTAATCTAGTAACAATTTAAAAGAAATCTATTTTCCCAAACAGAAAAGGCTATAGTTGAAAGTCAGTTAAAATTGACTTATTCCAAACTATTCTTTAATCCATAGCTGTGCATTATAAACAAAAAGTGCATTATAAATTTTGTGTATGTCAACTGTCACTCCATAAGACACAGCATTTGCACTTGAATTACCAAATATGGTACGAAGACCTTTCAAAGTTGGTAAAAGTCAACTTGGAGGTATTTTTTTAAAAATTAATTAGAATTTTAGTAGGTTAACTGTATGCAAATTGCTCAAATTTTTTTTCTTTATCTTATGGAAATAATATTCTTCGAAAATTACTTTTTCTGAAACTTAAAATTTCAAAAATGATAATTTTAATGGTTTAAATTTAATTATTGTTCTCATTTTCCTTCCTGATTTTAATAATTTTTGAAAGTTATTTTTATGTATAAATTACAGCATTATTTTTTAAATCAAATCATTTTCATTACTTATACAAATATTTAATCGTGCATTTTTTTCCAGTGTAGACTAACTGCTTTTAATTTCTTTCTTTTATTTGATAAAATCTTTTGCGAAATCACTAAATTAACTCATTTGAAATAATACATATATATTTGAAAACATATTCATTAATTGGATAACTATAGTTGTTAAATTTTGATTATTTAAACCAATTTGGTTTAATTCAACAAAACTTTTGCTGTATTTGAAAATGTGAAGTCTCGTTTTCATGCTGCATGTTCATATACACATTTTGTCTAAAACCTATGCCTACATGTCTAAATTTATACCTACAAAATGCTTCTACACAAAAGTTGTTGCAAAGAACTCAGTATGTAATCTTGAAGAATATAATTCTGTTTTATCATATTAATTTCCTATACGTACCTGCTCCATTAGAAAAGCGAAACATTTTGAAATACAGATGGAGCCAGCCAATGAATGAAACAGTAAATGCGTTCTACAATTCTGTAAATTTATAGATTCCTACTGATGTCTTAACAGGTATGTAAAGTGATGGATTTCATGTCTTGATTTAGCTTTCAACAATGCGACGAATTCTTCAGCAACATCTGGACCACCTTCCGACAGCACCTGATTGTCGACATCTGCATTAGATTTACCTTGCATTCAAAAGACTTTCTGTTTTTGTGTGTATCTCTGTCTTTCAATGAATCAGAATAAATGAGAACAAAAATCCCGTAGTCAATAAGGAAGTGTAGCAAGAAATGAATTCAGATATTTTCAAAGTCATCATTAAAAGTATTCCTTTGTATTTTTAAAATATAGTTTTGATTTTAAATTTATGAATCGAAAAAGAAGCTGCTAATTGTAAAAGAATTTTTAACAAAAGGAGGGATATAATTCCTATGTTAAACCTTTATTCCATTTATTACTTGTCTTTAAATAACCAATTTTCAAAAGGAAATTATATTTACATTTGGAAATGCATTGAAAAATAGAAAATTAACATTTAGAAATACATACTAAGCATATTAATTAAATACTTAACATTTCTCTTCTTTTAGTCCTTTTTCAAATGGCAAAAAATTGCTGAATGGAGTTGATGTTTCTTCTTAAATGTTTTTTTAATGAAAATGGCAATAATCTCCTCTATTTCAACGAATATACATAAGATAAAAGATTTAGAAAAGAAAAATTTAGCTCAAATCTTCAAAAATGCAACTTCATTTTTTTTCTTTTAATTTGAAAAGAAAAGGCAGATCTGATGGATGAAGTTATAGAGAAAATAAGTAATATATAGTTTATTTAACTAAGATTTTGCTGTTGAATTAGTAACCATTCTATTTAAGTGCAAAAAACGGATATCTCAACTTTTTATCCCTTCCTTATCCTTGATCTATCCGATATCTGGAATCGTGATAACATGTTTTGGATCGCCAACACAATAAATTAACTTCCCCATTTTTGATACTTTTGATGATAAATAGATTGGACTAAAATGTGCATTGTTCTCACTATCGGTCTTCGTTTTTTTCCTTCGTAATCAAAATTTTTGTTATAATTGTTGGTATATCTTGATTGAAATATTTAATTATAAGTGTTATAGAACTATATGCAAAGGACTGGGTAAATATATGATTATTAGAATCAAAAATTAATAAGCGATTATTGGGAACTCATTTTATACTCGTCGATTCATAAGCCAGAAATCTGATGCCATTTTTATATCATAAAATGTTGAATTTTCTAATATTATTTCTGAGGATATGAGACAAAATTTGATTGTCAGTTAACTGAGAATGAGCAGTTGGATTATTTAAAAACTCTTTTATTAAAGAAAATACTTTCTTGGATCAGTTTATAAAAATTAGCTTGAAAATAATTGGGAAATCAAGTTTTAGTGTTTGATTTCATCCAATTTAATAAAAGTTATTTTAGCGCTATTTACATTGAGACCATTAAAAATTAGAGTAATAAACAATAATTGAATGTCATTTGCATAGCAATTTGGAATGTGAAAATTTAAAAATATTAATATTTCGTCGTATCTAATAAAAGTAATTGAATATTTAGCATTTTTTATATTGAACCATGAGGAAACATAAAATAAAAAGTAATTATTAAAATTCATTCACTCTGTATTTTGGTATATTAATATTTGGATCCTTCTTTTTTTGAAGGTAGTTAAAAGTTTTTCTGAGCAATCCACTTTACGATAGATGTTATCCATAAGAAATGTGGAAAACAAATTCGATTTTTTTATCACAGTCTTTATTTAAATGATTAAAGAAATTATTTTATAATATTTTTACAAGGATATTGATAATAAGTTTTACAAAATGCAATCTGAGGAAAGAATAGGCAATAACATTGTATTAAAGTATGATGTATGATTTTCATATCTATAAATTCTTTAAAAACCTTTTACAATTTTTCAGAAACATAGATTAATCCTCTTTATAACTTATCTAACTTATTTAGCCAGAAATTATCAAAACCATTTCACGTTCAAATATGTAATGATAATTAGAACCAAATAATTAAAAATCACAAAAAATAAATTTCATTTACTTTTTTTTGTCGCTATTGAATTTACCTAATTTTATTTTGAAAATTCTGAAACCAGCTTTACAAACACTATGAAAAAAGTAGAGGTTTGCATTCAATTTCCTCTTATAAATTTAAGTAAAAAAGGTTGTTTATAAAATGCACAGTAATAAGAAATTATTGTACTTTTGTGCTGTGAATTTGAATTGTTTCTTCCTCCTATAGATTTTTTTTGCCATGAAAAGGCAAGAACCATGCTACAATATACAAAAGTATATTACATTCTGCACACTTGTAGTGCGCCCTCTTTTCTTGTCACTGTGTGCACCATTTCCTACATCGTCTGCAGTTGGGAACCCTCTTTGATATATTATTACCAATACTGGCTAAGCACGTATCATTTGGAGCCTCATAATTCTTTGCTTTGAAGTTAACAAGACATCCTTTCTTTAAGAATATCTGTCTACTACATGACGCTCTGTTAGCTGTAAGATAATGTAGGTAGAATGTAATTTTAATAATTCCCACGAAAGAGTTAAACATACCCATAACGAGTTTTAGCTTCACAATTTGAATAACTTTTAATGGTAAATTTAGCAACGTGTACGTGGGAAACGAAATTTAAGCCATCTTGAAACGAATTTATATGCATGTGTGTTTGCATCCAATATCATTTCAATCTTCATTATATTTAATTTTTTTCTTAATATTGTATAATCTCAGTTAATCAACATTCAATTAAACCGCAACATAAAAATAACAATTAAGATGTCGTAAATAATCCAGCGTGTGTTTAAAAAAGAGAAAACTGCTGAGAGGAAAAAGGATGAAAGTGAGAAAAATATTCAGACTTAAAAAATAGCCCGAAAAAAATTTAAAAAAAACAAAAAAAGACCAAAATTTGTTATATTGTGTACAAAGCTTTTACATCTGAAGACTCTATTTTAAGTTGGAAAGCATTCAAAGTTATATGAATGTTTAATTAGAAATGGATAACTTTCATATTATGATATAAAAGAGAAATTAAAAAAAGGTTGGGTTTTTTTTTCTTCTGAAGTATGAAATTTAAGTGGCAATCTTTTAAATAATCTGTTTGCATTTTGGTATTGCAGATTATTAAAATAACATGGATCAGAAAATATGCCAAATGGACATCTCACTACAGTTTTATGAGTCATTAAAGTTTAAATCAGATATTCAATTATCGATAAGGTTCCATTACTGCCGAAAAAAAAGAAATTCAACTGCATCTCCGCTAAAAAAATAGGCTTGTGAATAAAATGTTTCATTAATCTACTGTATATATTAATATTTGTTTTGACGGAAGTTCAAGTAAACAGCATTGACCTCAAAGTAGAATGCAGCGCATTTTGAAATACGTATGAAGGTTTATCGTAACGTGAATCATTGTAGCTGAGGATGTTTGTCACAGCACGCGTCAGTGAAGAAACTAATGAGCATAATACGTGGTATTTGAACTGGTTGAAAGAAAGTCATGCTTTGCAGGTTTCGATCAGATGACATTACGCTCCGACATATTATTGAAAATATGGAGATAAGGAACATTTAACAGAGGGATATTCTGGATGATTTCCACCATAACATTGTTTTCTTGGATCGTATTTTGAGACAAGATATCGCCTGTGCCGTTTATGATAATCAAGACGATGCTAATATATTGCCATGTTATGCATAGTTAATAGAGAGAACATCACCCCATTTTCGCCAAGGATATTTAGCGCCAAATATGGCAACCCCGTATTGCTTTTGGAGGATATCTTTCTCCGGGAGATAAGACGCAAGAACTCGGGGAGTTGGCCCCTTTGAAAAGTGCGCCAAGGAGGTGATGTTCTCTACGGATCAACCAATTTATCTCTCAAACAATTAGAAATCATGGTCTTTGTTACAAATATTTTAACTGATTACTAATGCAGATGTGGTGAAAATATGGATGATGACATAAATCACTATTTATAATCTTTTACAATGCTGGAACACATTAGAAACCATATTAAAATAAGATTATCTTTCTATCACGTTATCAGTAAAAAGGAAATGATAATGAATTCCAGATACAGCTTGCTTATGTGCAGGATCGTCAGATTTCTTCCTTCAAGCTGAATTCTCATTGAAACACAAACCAGTTTATAAATATTCCAGATTTCTTTTTCCTTTTTTTCAAAGTGTTTATTTATTATCATATCAGAACATGATGTTGTTTTAAGAATGAGAATTTGTGGCGTCAACAAAAACCCATAGGCGAAAAATTGAATTCTTATTATCTGTGTGAGCATCACATAAAATCAGCTTTTAGTAACGCGTTACCATCGCATTTACAAAAGCTCTGGTTTAAAAAAATTAAGTTAATGACTACGGCAAATAAAACCTAGAAAAATGTCATTTTGAGCACGGGTTTATATGAAATGAAATAAATAGGAAATGCGATATTGTTTAAACAATAAATGGGAGATAAAGTTTTTTGGATTGTCCGCAATGCTAAAGTGACTCATTCAATGAAACAATTAAAATGAATAAAAATATAATTTAATTTTGTGAGGCTTGACCTTTCAAGATATCATGTTCTGACATGATACATTGAAATATGCATAGTAGATTTCGTTTTAATCTTTTATTTATAATAGTTTTTAATAATGTTTTTGAAAAAAATTTAAGAAGGTTTTCGAAGTATATACTAATTATTACTCAAATTTTGCTTTGCTTTTTTCCAATTAAATTGCTTTTTAATTGAAATAAAACTTCAGAAATGAATTTAATGTGAAAAATAAATACATATCGAATAACTGTCAAAGAAAACATTTCTTTAAACCGACGATATGTTATCACTAAAATTTTCTCTGTTACTCTCTTAATTTAATTTAATAATTTGATTTCACATTGCTTGATTAATACTGATCTTTGCACCATAAAAGTCAACTAAGGATGTTATCAAATAAAAAGGCAACTAAAAATGCTATCTAATAAAAAGGTTGTCGTTTCTCCGGCTAGGAAAAAAATTAAATGTGAATGAATTTATGATTTAACACGATAAGTAATAGATTTTAAACCATAAAAAAGATATTAAGCATGCTATCTAATGAAAATGTCGTTTCTTCAGCAGGATATAAAATTAAGCGTGAGCGAAGGTGTGGTCACTATACGTGTTCAGATTTTCTCCTATTTTCCTTGAAAATTGAGTATAGCACACTTAAATAGTTGCAAACTTAAATTACTGTGTTTACATACATGCAAGATATAGACCGCAACCATTTTATAGATTTCTTTCAAAATTTCACAAGATTTTGCACTTTAAATGGTGAATCTCTGTACTAATTATCATCCATCTAGTCTTTTTCCTTTTGAAATTATTCTGTGTACTTGTATTTACACATATTTCCTCAGAATCCATTTCTTAGAAAATTATATAGACATCTAAATTAAGTATAAAGATTATATACCATATTTTATCACCCATACCATATTTCAAAGCCTGTTTGTGGCGTTTTGTTAATAACATAACTAGATAATAATAACATAACTAGTTAACACATAACTAGATAAATATAGTTCTAATTGTATATTTTTCGGACTCAGGAATATCTGAAACGTTCAGATTCGTCCAAATATTCAGTTAAAATTTTGACGACTTATGCCTTTTTTCTTTATATACTTCTTATTTGTGAAAATAAGAATGACAGAGTTAAACTCAAATAGAGTTCAAGAATTCAAAATTTCACATCTTTCAAAAACTGAAGAAGTATATATAGTACTCATAACTATTTTTTTATTTGTTAAACATTGCTCAATAGTTGTTCTTAGTTAAAAAAATAAATATTCTTATCCTATAAAATGAATGAAATTTAGTAAACTATAATAAAAAAAAAATTTGATGAAACTTTTTTTGTATTTATTTTTGTTGGAGATTCTGGTGTATAGTTTTAACTGCCGATACATAGTTTTTCACTTACTGCATGAATTGTTTGAACAAAGTGAAAAAATTATTATCTTGATATAATTTGAATTATTTCTCAATTTTCTATTTAAAGTAATAACTCTTATTAAATAAAACAAATAAACAAAGCATAATATAAAATTATTTTTTATTCACATTTATCACTATAATAACATGATACAAATAGAGATTTGGTTAATGATAAATTTCATTTAGATTTAAAATGGGAGAAATATTGCAAGATCTCTGTGTAAATAAAACTAAAAATAATGAAAGAGGACTAATTATCTATTATATTACTTTTTAAATTTATAAATGATAGGTCTTGTTTTCAATGGAATTATAAATAAAATTGTTCTAATTGTTTTCATCTGAAAAAAAATTTTAAAAAAACATTTTAAGGGTCTAAACGCTCAGAACCGTCAGTGTTCATTGTAGCTTAATATTTCTGGAATGTTAAGATAATACTGTAGACTCAAGCGGTTCTTGATATTTGACACTTCCGGTATTGAATTAGTCGCTAAGATTTTTCGCACTGTACTCTCCATTCGCTTGTGGTTTAAATTGTACTGAAAATAAAAGAAAAGCACAATTAATATCCATGAAAAAAATACGATATCATATTAAAACATGAAGATATTTAAGAATGTATATTAGAATAAAAATAATATTTAAGTACGAAAAAAAATGAAACTGCTCTGAATGAGTAACAATTATAAGGGTGGCACTATTCTTTATTCCTTGCTAAAAAAATTATAATTAATTACTTCTTAATATTCGAAAATATTATTATCATATATAAGCAATACCTCAATATTCCTTGCATTAAAATTCGATAAATTAGTCTACTAATATGAATTTCGAATTATATACTCTCTATAATAATTTTATATAATTTCTAGCTTCGTCCTCTACATCCTGTGAAACGTATTGATTTCCATTCCTTTTTATTTTGCACAATAAACCAATGACCCACAATAATGAAATCAATGTAGAATGCTGTGATGAATTTATTCTGTTATTTATTTCCAGAATAATCGCTATATTAAAGCAAGCGATCAAAATTCCATATTCTACTAAAACAAGAAAAAATCTTTTGCTCGTTTTGAAGTTTCCGATGTAGAAAATAAATTTAATCGTTTCTTTTATTAACTAATATGAAAATAAATAATCTATATAATAAGTAGCATATGTGGAAAAGTGAAAGTTTAAAAATGAAACTTTATCATCTTGTGCTTTTTCTTTCTCTAATTGGCTCTGATGAATACTATTTTTAATTTTGAAGTTAAATTCTTCCGAAGACCGAATTATTATTTTCTATATTACCTCTTATTTAATATCTCGTGTTCAGCTGGCTAGCCTAGTTTAATTATTATATTTCATCTCATATCACTGTTTTTATAACTCCATTATTGAGCCAAATTATCAGAAATTGAAGGCGTGTTATTTTAATGCCCTGGTTCAAATTTTTTTTAATCCTTTACATGAACATTTCTAATGGATAAAGTCTCATAGAATTATAGTTTTAAAAATAGGAATGTCTGGGTGATTCTTCGGTTAATCCGTAGAGAACATCAACCCCCTTGGCGCACTTTTCAAAATTGTCAACACCCCGGGCTCTTGCTCCTTATCTCCCGGGGGAAGATATCCTCCAACGACAACATCGGGTTGTCATATGTGGCGCTAAATATCCGTGGCGAAAAGGGGGTCATGTTCTCTCCTGTCGCATCGATTCTTCTTCTAAATTTCACCGTAATCGTAATTTCATTTTTATGAGCCTCATAGACGACATAGAAGATAAAAAAATCCTTTATATTATTTTTCAGAAAATGTGGAAAAAAATCAAGTGATTAGATCGTAAACAATTAGATCGTAAATTGGAAATAAAGAAACGATTAGATCGTAAATTGGAAACAAAGAAACGATTAGATCGTAAATTGGAAACAAAGAAACGATTAGATCGTAAATTGAAAACAAAGAAAATTATTTGATTTTTTTTTCATTAATGTAACCCAATGTTATGAATATAAGAAAAATAATTTTAAATAGATGCTAAAATTGAGCAGAACTTTGCAGGGGTATCAAATTGGCACCTCTTAAAATGTATTTTTGTTACCATTTTTAAACGAAATAAAATGTATTTTTATATCTTCGGTACTTACGTATTATATCGTCTTCGTCAACGATCGCCAACGGTTTAGTAACTCATTGGCGACGGATTTAAATTTGGCGATAAAGATCAACGGATTACACCATTACCAGATTGCCATAATTGGTGATTTAGCAACTCATTGGCGAAACTCCAAATTTTGACAATAAAGTTGGACGGTACTATACGTAAGTACCATATCTTTTAAATATATCGCAAAAAAAAAACCCGCCGAAATTCAGCCGTTTTTAATTGAAGGAATTTTGATTAGAAATTCGAAAAAAAGTCTCTCCGTGGGGCACAAGTTATTTATATACCAAATTTGGTAGCATTAGGTCAAACATTCTAATATGTAGAGCTACAACACACACATTCATCTCTATTATTAGTATAGAATACTCTACTTTCCATCACTCTCCGGTGAAATGGTAGTTTAATGCTAAATATGCCCTACAAACTGCATTTGCCATTGATTATATCCCTAGTTTATGAATTGAGAATTTTTTAAAACACTTATCAGCATAAATAAATAGGGTCTTTTAAAATTGTGGGAGTGAATTGTTTAACATTTCAGTAAATTGAACATACAGTAAATGCACTTACCGGTATGTCTCGTATTTCTAATATAAGTTTGGGTACGATATCAACAGTGACTTCTCTAGAAATACTATCTATAATCTTCTCCTTCAGTGCTGGTGTGAAAGAGTGTCCTTTCTTGAGCTTAACGAATAGCACGGCTCTCGTCTCGCCATCCCAACGGTCCTGGCCGACACAGATGTAATCTTCCAGCTCCACCAGTTTATCAACTATAACCATTAAAAAGTGTGTAAACAAGTATCTATTCATATGATTATATCATCTCCTGAAGCTTATAATTTTATTTAATAAAAAAGTTCATATGCGTCCAGGTGTCCCTAAGTAAAAAAGGCGAACATGCCTTTATTTTGTTGCTTGATTTGTGCAAAGTTGATTTTATGTAAAAATTGAAATGTTTTTTTATTTAATATTCTTTACGTTAGAAAATTTTCTTTACAAAATAAATTAAAATTTTTTTCTAGGTTCACTATTTGGAAAATTAGATTCATTTTTATATTTGCTAGCATTTGCATCTAAACGCTATTTTATATCTTTAAAAGGTTATCTCACAGTGTTATCTTTGGTAGTATTTTCATGCAAAAAATCTCATAAATTGAAATCTAATGCAAATTTATTACAAATTTGTTATAACTTATCAATATATTTTGCCATTTCTGAATAAGGGAATAAGTTATTTATTCATTTAGAAATATTCAATAGTTATTTTAATGTTTCTACAGAGAAAAAAAATTGAAAATATCATATTATTTATTGATTGAGCTAATTAATTTCAAAATTTAATTGAATATAGCTTATTTTTATTTGTCTCACTTAAACAGTATATTTTGTGAGAATTTTTCAAAAAATTAAGCAAATAATTTGATAAATCTCAAGCCCAAAAATTTATCTGCTTTATACTTTTTTCTAGTAAATAAACTTGTTTTCCAATTTTTAATAAAGGTTAAAGTTTAACTAGTATATTTTGGCTTTATAAATATTTTCTCATTTTCTCAAGCGATTCGAGAAGAGTAATAATGATGATTTAGAGCAATATTGAGTTTAGACCTTTATTATAAACTGCTAAGTAACCATTAGAATATGAAATGAGTTGATAAAGCTAGTTTAATATCAATGTTCTTATAATGGCATCCTTCATAAATTATATGGTGTTACAGGAGAGAGCATCACCCCCTTTTCGCATAGTATATTTAGCCTAGTATATTTTATGGATACTCGATGTTGTCGTTGGAGGATATCTTCCTCCGGGAGATAAGATGCAAGAGCGCGGGGAGTTGGCGATTTTGAAAAGTGCGCCAAGGGGGTGATGTTCTCTACGGATCAACCAATTAAGTTATAAAGGCTGTGATTTTAATACTAATATTTATAACTGCAATCTTCATCCAAAAGCATAGTAATTAAAGGATTGATTAGCATTTCATAAAACTGAACTGCAGTTTAATATCATATTTTAAATACAACTTCATAAATCTTCAAAATCTTATCGCAATAATTACCTCTAATTTTAAACAAAAAATGTTACAAATTTGAAAAAAAGTGTACTTTAACTTTAAACGACAGAATTGAAATGCATTACGATATAGTTACTCACTCCCAAAATAAATATCACCAGCACAGAAACGTTCTCCATCTTGTTTAAGAGTGTCGTCGCTGTAAAAGGAAAAATAAAACTTTGTCCTTAAAAAAATAATGGTTCTTTGAATCTAAAATTCAAAAAAATATTGGTAGGGCTTTCAGTTAGATTCTCCTATCTAAATGGTATTTATAAAATTTACTTCTAGCTATACAGCTTTAAAGACTGCTCATAGTAAATAAATGCATATAAAAATGTAGTAATGAGCGTATAAATGTAGTAATTAAAACAATTACAATATCATTATATAAGAATAAAAATATTTAAATCGTAAAGAAAGGTTTTATACAGAAATAAAACTAGTATCACTGAAAAACTAGAATTAAAAATTCAAAATGGCATTAAAATGTTTTTAAGAGATAATATATTCCAAAATAATTAAAGAAAATGTTTAAATCTCCTTTAATTCTTAGTAAAAATTCTAATAAGTTTTAAAAGCCTTTTCTTATGAGATATCTACTTTATTATTTGATAATAAGTATTTCATTTCTTCTTTAAATTTTTCTCATACTTTATACACT
>JAOUZG010048650.1:2113738-2135120 GCA_026289955.1 Argiope argentata | reverse complement strand
AATATAACATGAAAAAAATCGAGAAAAAATCAAATAATTTTGTTATTATTAGCAATAAATTGTTATTATTGAAAATATGTGTTGAAGCACTCTATCTCATATTTATAAAAACCCAAGACACTTTTTACATTTTTTTTCTTTTAAATAGAAATTTATGGATAAACATCCTCCACAAAGTCAAATTTAGTGCATTAAGTAAAATATATATATATTCATCATCACTATTAGATAATTTGGATTTTAAAGATTATGGGCGTAATTTACTGTCGTGAATTTCGTGCTTTAACGTGAAAGGGCTTCCACTTCTTTAACCATCATCAATAATAGATGCTTAATCCAAATTAAAACATCTTGCTGTTACTTATGGCACTTTAAAAGACAGCAGATGGACCTATAAGCGATTTAAGCAGAATGAGCTTCTCTTGTTTTTCAGTAGTGCTAATTAGGGCCAAGAGTACGACTTAGCTGCACACACTCACAACCTTTTTTACGGGCGGACTTCATTTATCCATTTCATTCATTCATCCATAGATCGTAATTTAGATCTGGAACAGAGAAAGATCACCTATGAATCCGTAACACTAGTGGTATTACTGTCAACATGGAGGACTTTTGGACCACGACATATTGAACGTGCTCCAGCCTCCACACATAGAGAGAGTCTGCGGCTGGTGAATTTAAACTCGCAGCTCAAGGGATGTAAATCCAACGCCCTTACCAACCAGGCTATTCCAACCGAAATAAAACATAAATTCGTAGCATTAAGATCGTCAAAGAAGGCAATCCTAAATGTTTACTGCAACAATTAGAATATTTCATTAAATGTTTAAATAATTTTAACACAATCTCGTTACTATTCCAATTTTGAAACGTGAAAAATGATCAGTGAGTACTCAAAATAGTAGTTCATTATTTCACTCTTAAAATAATTATAAATTTTCAGGACACTTTTTTAAAATGGAGCAAGTTGCAACTTACAGTTAATGCTACACTACCTCTATTACACAGATTGATACCTCAATGCTTTAGTTAAAAAATTCCTTTTCCATTTAGACATAACTCATACATGATTTTAGATTATTTTAAAATCATGCAAAGATTTCATATATATATATATATATATATATATATATATATATATATTCGTATAAAATTCAGAAAAATAAAATTTAAAAAAATGAATTTGAATTTTTGTAGACTCAGTGCGCAAAGAACAATTTTCTAACCAATCAATGAATTAAAATAAAAGAACCCGAAAATTTATTCAAAACAAAATCAGTTTTGGTTGTACTACAATAGCATTCAAATTTTGATACGAATTGTGTTCTTCTGGGGGAGTAGTACAGTTATTAGGTACTTACTTACTATACTGTTTAACTTTATCTCCAAATTTGAAGTCGTCACTAATGAGTTGCTAAACCACCAATTATTGCAATCCGACAATGGTGTAATCCGTTGATCTGTAGCGCCAAATTTAAATCCGCCGCCAAGAAGTTACTAAACCATTGGCGATCGTTGGTGAAGACAGTATAATACGTAAGTACTACTTATTATTTTCATATTTATGTTAACACATATAGTTATTTTTTCGAATTTATCTCTATATTATGACTTTTAATGTATGAATATTATTACTATGAGAACAATACATGAAACAAATTTGAAGAATGTAGCATTAAAAAACAAATTACATTATCAAATATACACATTAAAATTGAATTGCAAATTAGAACTCTTAGCGACTTTTTATTAGTTCAGGGGGTCTCATAGTTTACCTTGTTCGTCAAAAACGTGCAAGTCCACCCCTAATGCGGGCACTTGACACTCGCTTGCATATCCGGGCAGATTCAAATCAAACCCAGAGAAAGCTCCAAACACTTCTGTAGCACCTACCAGATGTCATGAGAAAATGGCATTAAAATAAATATTCAGCTCTGGGGAAATTAATTTTTAAAACAATCCTTATCCATTATTCAAAATTTAAAGCATTTATTAAAGTCATTTTGATATAATTTTTATTTTTAGAAGAGATCCCAAGCTTATACAAGTTTTATATCATATAAATTTTTAATTTTCTGAAATAATGATTAACTTTTATTTTTCTGTTTAAAATTTTTTCCTTAAAGCTTTTGAAATGAAGTATGTAAAAGTATAATTTGTTTCGTAAATTATACATTTTCAATATAAACATGTAAAGCTATTCCCAATGTTGTTATTTTAAACTACAGAATTTTAATCTTCGGTTGATTTTGGCGCATGTCCTATACATAGTAATTTGTAAGGATTTGTTCGTAAATGGCAAATAACATAATATAGCATCCTGTGCATTATATTACGCTGAAAAAATAATTGGATGGAGGGGACAAGAATACTTAAACAAATGGTGACTATGGATTAAACTTACAGGGAAATAAGATTACTCACTGAAAAGGAATAAAATGATAAATTAAATTGTGAATATCTATAGGGCATGCATAAGCATATAAACAATCACTGTAGAGTCAGAAATATGTAACGTAAATCATATATCTTTTAATTCCCTTAAGCTAAATTGATTGTAAAATTGGGAGAGAGCTAAATAATGCTATAATATTAAAAAGAAATTACATTATTTTTACATTTACTGGCAGAAAGTTTTAATCAATAAGACATTTAAATGACAGCATGTATATGACTAAATGTAAGTTATATTTTGTAGGAATTCATGAGTTCAAATGTCGTTATGTTTGGAAGAGCAATGTTTTTTTAGGATTTTGAGAAATATGTTTGAGCTAACTAAGGCTGCAAATCATTAAAAATGCTTTCGAGAATATAAATAAGGATTCCACTAACTCTTCCTGTTGTTAAAATTAAAATTACTACGTGCTTACCCAGTTAAGGAATATGATGGCTCAATAATACTAGTTATATCGCATCCCGCTTCCGACGTCGATAAGCTCTTCAAACTACTCCATTATTCCAGAATTTTTCGATAACCGCTATCTACTATGACAGAAATTTTAAAATTGAGGAGGGTGTAACTAGAATTACTCCTTTCCTTTTGGTATGGCAGCGGTGGCCTGGTGGTAAGGTCTCTGCTTGTGAGTTGTGGGGTTTCAAGTTCGAGACCCGGTTCCACCAAAGAACCGTAGTGTAAGGAGGTCAGTTACACATGTGTCCTCCCACCGCTGTGTTGTGGAAAGGGGATGCTAGTTTAAGAGTAGTCCTCGTCATCTGACCCCGGTTCAGAAGTGCGAGTCTGTCCACAATAATCCTAATATGGCTTTACAACGGGACGTTAATATAACTACAGTAAAAATAACTTTCATTTGGGATATGTTATATATAAATAAATAGCAAATATATATTTATTTCCTGGAGATTGAACAAGCGATTTTTTTTCTGATTTTGGCTTTTTAAAATATTTAGACTAGTTTTTTGAATAGTAATTTTAGCATTCGGGATTTTATTTTCATTAAGATACAAATTGAATTATTTTTTGATATAGTTTTATTCAAATTTTTTTTTTTAAAGAAAATCTTATTTCTATGAAACACATCTGATTTCTGAGTTTTGATTGTTATTGATGGTGAATTATTCTCTTAAAAATAGTTTGGTATTTGAAATTGTAATAAAAATGTGAAAATTATTTTATACGAAAAGTTTATTTTTGATTTTTTTAGGTTTCTGATTTTTTTAGGTTTCATAAAAGCTTTCTGTCACTAATAAATTTATTATTTTTGAACAAAAAAAAGAGTTTGAAAAGTATATTTCCTTAAAGATTGCTATAAATTAAAAAAAAGATTAATAAATTGAAATTGAATTACACTTTCAGATCTGATAGTAATAGCATTTCTTACCGTATATGCTGCTTACAAAAAGATTCTTTTTAGCATGCTTGTGTAAAAAATCAAAGTTTCTTATTTTTGACGGACTGGCTCCAAGTGCTATTATTTTTAAACTGTCGAAATTCATTCCAGGTTCTGCAAAAAAAAACACATTTGTTATTGTATATTTTTATGGTATTTCTTGTGTTTTTAAGCCTTTTCTTGGCAATTCGATAATAAAGATAATGACCACATCTTTTAGTATGCTTGTTTTTATAATTCGATAGTAAATATATAATACATTTTCTACACTTTTTTGAAAATTCGATAATAAGGATAATGAAATTTTTCAAGCACTTCTATGACAAACCACTAAAAAAAATAATTTTTTTTGTATCAATTATAGCAATTTAACAATAAGGATAGTAATAATATTATCTTGCAATTCTTATCCTATATTGAAAAATGATTATATGTTTATCCATTTGTTAAGACATCTCGATAATAAGGGCATTTTTTTGTACTTGTTTTGAAAATTCGACAAAAAAAATTGTTAAATGATCTGTTGTTAAATAATTATAGTTTTAACTTTTTAATTACAGATTAAAATTTGTTTAGATATTTTTCCAATTAATTTCGAAATGAAGATATTTCAGAAGTTAAATCTAAAAATGAATTAAAATATTAACACACATTTAAAAATTGTATTCATTTAGATACAAATGGCTCTTGAAAATGAGATTTTAAACGCTCAAAATTAAATTTTCATTTCTTCCAATCTGCTTACTGATGTTTGTTTCCTTTTCAGCAATATCTCAATTTTTTATGAATAAGTAACTACGTCCCGTCATTGGTAGGAAGTAGGCAAACCCTACTTCTTTCTGTACCCACCATGGTGGCGAAAACCAACCACCATATCGGATACTTTTTCTTATTTTTGAGGTGCCCCTCAGTGAGAGCACTCGAATGCACAAATTGACAAGCAATTAACCCTTTGAATGATTTGATCAAAATTTTATAAATGTCTATATTTCTGAATACATATAAAATTTCAACTAGCACACTTTTTTAAGCTATCACTTTTGAAGGTTTCGGATAATTTTTTTGGAAATCACACTATTTCATGATAAAAGTAAAAAATAAAGACCCTAAAAAAACACATATTTATAAAATGTACATTAAATTATCCTAATGGAATTATTGAATAATTTTGTTTATTAAGGTGCTATTTACCTGGTAGTATCTTGTAATTTTCTAACCAGTCAAAGCAGGCAGGTGTAAGGCAAGCGTACGTTATGTTGTACTTCGAAAGACAGTCCCATAGAGTGAAGCCTTTCTTGTCATAGTCGGCACTCCCAGTGAACAGGAACAATTTCACTCCCAAAGCCAAGCTGGGAATAGGATTGTCCCAAACACTCCACCCTACCTAAGAAACAAGTGAAATAAATTAGAACACTAAATGGCTGGATAAAAATTGATAATCAAATTAATACCCTCAGACCTGAAGGTGACCTTGAAAAAAATCTTCAGGCTGGATTCATCATATATTTCCCTTTTGGTTTTTGCTTTAAACTTAACTTATATTGCTAATTTGATTAATTTCATATGTGTTTTAGTCGTAGCATCCTTAACTCTCTCTAAATTCAATGTATGTTTTTGTATTTTGGTTTCGGAAATATGTTTAGGTGTGTTTCGCATTGTTTATCTTTGATTTGATAGAAGTTGATAACGGGATTTGGTGTTTAAAAAAATAAGCAAAACACGACGCAAGCATGCGTAGAATTTTTTTTGCAGCATTTAAATTTATTATAAAAATAGCTATATTTTTATAACAGAATTAAAGAGCATTTTCGGGTTTTTTTTCATAAACTTAAAAGTAGTTAAAAAAGGAGAATTGCTCCTAATCTTAATTGATTTTTACTTATCTTATATGAACTACAGAAAAAATTTGTTTCTCCAAAGTTTGTCAAAAAACTCTAACTCTATATTTTGATGAATTTCCTTGTTTAAGATATTAATTTAAAAAACATTTTTGGAATTACGCTTGCCGTCGGTTGGTTTACAACAGTGGTCGGCAAAGTGTGGTTCCTTGAGCCTCATGTGGCTCTTTGGCTCCTTAAGTGCGGACCATTGTTTGCATTAATAAATATTTATCAAGCATGAAATTTAGTTTTATTTAGTGTAATGAAAGTTTACTAAACAAGCAGATTTGGCTCCCAATTTTTTAAAAATTGTTGTAATGTTCGTATTTGGTTCTTTGGCTAGTAAATTTGCTGGCCACTGGTTTATAACAAAGGTAATTAAACAAAAAAATTTGTAGATTGATGAAATACGATAATTTCTATTAAATTTTGAGCAAATTCCATTGTGAAACAGTTTAATTGCCTGACTTCTCAATATAATTTAATACGATAACTACAAGGAGAAATTTACGATAGCTACAAAAAGACTTTGTACACAATATTATCTAACAAATTTGGAGCTAAATCTCCAAGAGGCTGACTTGTCCGTGCTTTCACAATTTCATCTGAGAGAAATGACTTTACAAAGCTCAATGATAATTCAAAATCGGAATAACCTAAATACAGGAAATTTGATATGCCGTTTGACGACTACAGTTACAATTCAATATCAGATTTTGGTTTCAATCCTTTTAAACTATGCATTAAATAAACTAATTAAACTGAGTATCCCATTATTAAAGTATAGGGATTTATCATCAAGAATCTCACTAAAGATTAGGAAAACTACTACATTTAAGATAAATACTCCAAAATGCCAAAAAAAAACCGGTATATCTATCTAATATCATATAAAGCCCCCAAGAGCACGCAGAAGTGCAGCAGTAAGGCGTGGCTTGGATTCAACTAATCTCTGAAGATAATCTGTAGACAGTTCAAACCAAAATTCCTACAGAGCAGTCCACAACGTCATGGGAGTGCATGATGCTGGAGATCTCTCAAAGACAGCCCATTGCAAAACTTTCCAGATGTGGGCAATTATGTTCATGCCAGGAGAATTAGATGGTCAAGAGAGGTAAATAAATTTAGAAAAACTCTCCTCAAGTCACTCGTAGCTACTACAGATATGCAGGATGGCGCATTATCCTGTTGTAATTGTCCACGCTGAATGGTTGAACGCCTTCATTATTTGCATATAACCTGCTATACCAGTTTTTCTGGCTCTTCAGTGTTTTTCCTAACTAACAATCACCTATGTTAAAAATAACATGAGTGTTTTTACCTAAGGTCAACAATTTTATTTAGGGCCCAAAGGGATGAAACTTTTATTAAAATAAAAGAAAGGGTTGGAGAAACCACTGCTGATATCTTTTTATAATTTTTGCTTTTTGAAGAATATATCACTCAGCAAATATTTCAAATTCCAACTTTTTGTGTGTACACTTTGTAAATTTTCTTATTGACACATATTTTGTGAACCCTTTTCTTCAAGCTTATTTAAGACATTAACCAAAACAATAAAAAAGATTAAAAAAGTATTCGGTGTGAAGAAATTACACCTTAATTGCTAACTTACCGGGCAGTAAGTATACACTGTGTCTCCTTCCTTCAAATTCAAATGTATCCCGAAATCTCTCAGCACAGCAATGAATGTCTGAAAGAGAAATTTTTTTATTGGTTCTCGACGTATAAATTCCTTGTGTGCCAACAAGTATACCACAAGGCTTACAGATGTATTATTAGATGTATTATTACAGATGTATTATGACAATTTGCAGTAGCATAAACCTCGAAAATAAAGACATAGGCACGAATGCAAAGAAAAAAAAGAGGAGGATAGCAAATACACAAAACTGCTCACAAACTAGCAGAAACACACAGTATATGTTATAATACAATTGAAGAAGTATGATAAAATAAAATAGAACATTCAAAACAGAAATACAAAAGAATATATGCAAATATTTCTAGACAAACACACTGAAATGAAGTTTAAATAACACGGGGGAAATACTATTAATATGTGTACAAAACGAAATGTAAGATGATTTATTCTTCACAAATGCAGATAAATGAGGAGGCCAAGCTATATTGTTCTTTGATTCTAAAAGAGAATTCCTCTTTATAAAATAAACTATAATTGTTTGAGAAATACGATATATATTGCAGATATATAATACAATGGGAAATGTGTTATTTTAAATTTTATACATTTTTAATTTCTAGAATATGAAATATATTAAAAGTATTAAAACTTTTTAAAAAATCAAATTTATGATTTTGAAATTTTTTTTCTTCTCCGGGCCACCACGATGCCTGAAAACACGTTTTAGGCTTTATGTTTCTCTCGATCTGTGAACAAGGCAATTAAATTTCCTACTTAGGTCAACAAAGAAATTTTTAATTTTAGATACTTTTTACTAATTAATTACAGCTAATATAAATAATTGATTTAAGCATTATTCATTTTCACAAAAATTGATTTCACATTCTTCATCTTCACGTGAAAAATATTGAAATCCTGGTATTTTACAGATTGAGCTACTGCCCGTTGATTTCAATCGTCATTACAAACAGCTAAAACTCTATTTAAAGTATTAAAAATTAATTGAATTAAATGAATTAATTAATATTTGATAAACTGTATTAACAGGAAGTTTTATCCACTACAAATTTCAAAAAAGATATTTGAACTTGAGTGGAGGAATAAAAAGGATTTTACTAACTATTGAAAATTTAAACAAGACATATATAAATATAAATATAGAGAGAGAGTGAACTAATAGTAGGGAAGTGAAAGATAGTTACTCCTGCAGAATGTAAAACTCCCTTGGGAAGTCCAGTTGTCCCTGATGTGAAATTAATGGCGATAGGATGGTCAAAAGGCAGTTGTTCGAATATGAGATCCGGCACTGTGCCGTCAGGGTTTTTCCCACTTTCCAGAAAATCTTCTAGCAGCACGCTATGGAAATAAAATATTTTTAAATTTAGTTCTATAAAAAATAACTTTTTAAAAAAAATTATAAAAAATGGTAGAAATATAAAATTGAATACATAGTATTAGGTATATAAATATATATCTTTAAAACAATTATATTTTATATTTGCAAACGTAGTACTGAGAAAAATTGTGCTACCTCGATTTTAGGCCATTTCAGGGGTTCTTAATGACTTTTTCAAACCCAGATATAAATTTTATAAAAATGAGGAATGAAATCTTTTAACTCTATTAGTCATATTTAGTAAAATAGTCTTTACGTATCGTTAAACAAAAAAGGAATCATTAACAAAAGAAGATTCAAAAGAATAAACAAAAAAAAAAGATTACAGAAAGAATTCTTCAACTTAAACTAAGCTAGTTGACATTTTAAATCATTATTCAAGAACAATTTTAGACCATCTCAGTGGGGATTGATGAGTTTCTCAAACTTAGATATAAATTTCAGAAAAATGAAGAATTATTAATGAAAGAAATTGCATGTACTCAGTATAATCTGCCTGAATATAACTGCCAGAATATGCTTAAATTGTGAATACGCCTAAATTAATATTTATATATTAACTCTGAGAATCCTCTAAATTCTTATTTATATGGTGAATCATAAAATAGGCCTAAATTCTGAATTTATATGGTTAGCCTCAAAAGTTTAAGAATTTCAAAGATCTGCAACATTAGCATTTTCTAGAAAGTAACAGTGAATAATTCGAATACATTTGTTAATATATAAAATTCTATAATTGAAGATTAATCAAAAAAGATTATAAAAGAAAATCACAAAAAGTTATATAATTATCCCGTTAGAACATCACATTAGTGCCTTATTCATATTTTCAAAATTTTGAGAATTATCATAATCTTTTCACTTTGACGGTGTTTGAGTTTATCAGCACTTACATCACTTATACCTTTTAATCTTCCTTTATATAAATTGAAAATTAGTTTCAGAAACTTTTTCAAGCATTATTAATTATTTATACACCATTTATTCAAAATTTCAGTACTCATTTTGTGATATTTTTGCATAATAAAAATAAATTCAAAGACACTTTTCATGAAAAGCAAATAAATACATTTTTGAATATGAAATTATATTGTTGATGGCTGGTTAGAAATAACAAATACCTTTTTCGTATCTCTGCTAAGCGTTTCACGGTCTGTTGCTGAGTAGCTAGTACAACCGTTTTCTTGAGATTAGGGGCACCTGCAAAAAAATACGACAATGCTAACCATTACACCATGAAGTAAATAATTGCTTGCTTGAAAACGCATGTTCATTTTTTATGAATGTGATTTATAAATTTCAAACAGACAATCTCATCTTAAAAAACAGATTAAAAAAACAGTTTTGTAGTATGCATGTTTAGTTTGATCAATTAGCATATATTTAAAGAAAAAATTAGAAGTTTTCAACTAACATGGAAACGCAAAGCTTAATTCTTAATTCTTAATCCTTTTGTGTATTTGATCATTTTAAATCAAATCCAATGAGCTAATATTTTATATTTAGTAATGTACTAAAAATTATTATATGCTGCAGTAATATAAAAATTGATTCCTGATTTCTTAAATAAAAATATTTTAGCATATCCGATTTTTTTTCTTTGTCCTATTTTTAATATTAAATTAGGTGACAGGAGAAAACTAACAAAAAAATTTATAATAAATCTTTACTAATAAAACTTCTAAGCTCCAATATGTTTTGGCAAGAGACCAAAAGTCTGTGAAACGTTGTATTGTCATATTAAAAGATCCTACAAATCCAATTCTTAAGTAGAATTGGAAATTTCTATGTTTTACCGATTCTGACCACTTTTTTAATTGCTTCGCTCAATTTGTTGAATTCTTATGTTTGGTCTTTTGAATTAAGTTTGATTTCACATTAAAAATTTAAAATATATAGTTCTTTTATAATCTATATATATTGACAGTATAATTATTTTAATTAATTTCAGTTTTTGTATTTCCTGTGCCAGTTTTTCCATCTTTATCCACTATCTTACTTCGCAGTTATATACTGACATTTCGAGACATTTTTCAAAAATGAATAAATGTCATTGAATTTTAGAAAGCATGTTAAAATACTAATGCTTTGAATCAAACGAATTTTCTTAGTATGATGAATAATCCATAAATTCGGTTTTTAAACATAAATCCTGATTTAAATTTTCAAACATGTATGTCATGCATTGGACATATCTACAATCTCACTATTATGCAGAGACGATGACCTTCATTTAACCTCTAAAATGATTATGTTATGATTCTCAATAATTTTAATTGGACGGTCAGATAGATGTGCATTTTTGAGTTAAAATCTTTCAAATTAAAATTAAAATTCTATCTTATTCCTATATAAGGCATAAAATATATATAATGGAAGCGATTCTTTTCTGTTTTCTCAACTAATATAATAAAATATTTCTCAAACGAGCGTTTCATTCTTTCGTTTTTAAATTGGAATGAAAAAAAAGCGAGATAATTAATTGATACAATTTTCTTACTAATTCAAGAAAGAGTTCTAAACAAAAAGAGGATAATATAATCATCTGTAAAATCCTTAATTATTTAGTTGTTAGGTAAATATAAATTTTAAATGGAAGTTATTTTATTTTTGTAGATAGTTTTTATAAATCTAAGAAGCTTGAAAAAGCATATTTCTATTGTTATATATAATGTGATTATACTATCCTCTAAGATAAATATTCATCCTAATTAAATAATAACTGTTGTCTAGAATCAAGGTTATGAATTTTGAACATTCTAAAATGTATGTAAGCAAAAATACTACTAATAAAATTCAAATATTTCAAATGCAAGTTAAAAAATATATTGTATATAAAAATGTAAAATATGCACATTGAAAAATGCGTTGTATATAAACTATAAAAATCATTAAATAAATATATACTTTCTGCAGCAGCTACAATTTTGTCAAACAGATCAATTTGCCTGCCTTCGTCCTGGAAATGATCGAGAGCAAATATGATTGCAGGATCCAGAAATTTCACTAAATTTGAAATTATCTGTAATATTAAAAAAGGAAAATTTTGCTGAAATCGATTTTGCATTGAAACATACATTGAAATTTTGATGGTAATATACTCTCTATAAAATTCAACCTCAAATACTTCCAAGAAAAATTTATTAATTGCTTTTCGTAAACCATCTTCAAATACAAATCAACATTTATTATTTTAATATTAAGATATATTGATATACTTTCAACTAATTAATAGTTTTCTATAAATATCAAAGGTAGAACTTTTCACATAAATTACAATATACAGTGATATAAAGGTTAAATGTTATATATGTAAATACATTTATAACAGATTTTTCAAATTATTGAGAAAATTCATGCATACTTCCGTAACTAAAATATAATTTGTATTTGAATAAATTTTATAATGAAATTGAAATATAATTTCATTTGTTATACATTAAAATTGCTACATTCTTATGGATTTAGATTTGACATTTACTTGGTGGACATACTACTTTACTTATATTATCGTCCATTTGAAAAAACACCAGGGTTATTTTGGGACTGACATCGTAACTTTGAACTGAGTCAGATGACGAGGACGACACCTGGGCTATAATTACCCTCTCTAAATTTCCACACATCACCAGCGATTTAGAAGTTTGGTCCCTACAGATTTAACTTACACCAGACTTGCTTAAGTTACATTACATCAGTGGAATCGGGCCCACCACAGTTTTATCCTCTGTCACCACGGTCCTGAGGGGCATATTACACCGAATAATAAGGTTCATTTGATATCATAATTATCATTTTCATATTTATTTAAATATACATTATTTTTTCATTTATTATGAATAATCAAATAGAATTTAATAGATTTCAAATAACTGTTATGCGTAATAAATTAGTTTCCCACAGATTTATATCTAACACGTATAATAAAGTGTAAATTTACAATGACGTATTTTAACATCCAATTTTAAAATATTGATTTTTGAAAATTGCAACGTCAATTTGCAATTTTTATAAAGTGATTAAATGCAAAGAATATAGTTAAATATTAGGTGAAACAGCTTTATTTGAAATATCTAATAACAAATATGAAAAATTGAATAATCTTTGCGAATAAATTATTCCTCTGTCTTACTATATATACGTTTATTTAATATAATTACGGAACTAAAAGCATAGAGACTAGAAGATATACAGATTACTTGTTCTATATGATTTCCTATTCCATCAAGAGATTAAAATAATACTCCATAGCACAATTTAGAATATGAAAAAGACAAGAAAGAAAAATAAAACTTTAGAAATGAAATTTCATTTTGATGAATATAAAATTATTTGCTTCACATTGATCTTTATTTAGAAAAATGGCGTGAATTTTTCTACTGAGAAAATGTAGAATTATTTATGTATTAATACAACGTTGAATATAGTTTCCTGACTTTTAGGAACAAATTATAACATTTCTTTGAGCAACAAGGAAAAATTAATAAACGACATTTGTTTAAATAAATGAGAAGTTAATTTTACATTTTTAATCAAATGATCTCAGTTATTCATATTTCGAAGGTATAATAAATGGGCTTCATTTTATATCAAAACAGTAGATGCTTACTCTAGGTCCATGAAAGGGAAGAGGTCCACTCCAAATGGCCCCGATGCTGGTTGTGGCTAACATAGCAAAGAGGGCCTCTTTTCTGTTTGTCATAATACCTGCATGATATAAAAATTGCCTTATTAATATTATTATAGAAAAAAGCAAAAATACAATCGTTCGCTGTACGACGAAAAGGTCCAATGCGCTTAGCAAAGTACAAACAGAAGCACACCAGTAGTAAATTGGTAATTAAAACCGTAACAGCACAAAGCACTCAGACAGAACTCGCAGGAAAAATCTTAGTGAATATTTTGCATGGTTACTCAGGTCTCTCAATAGGTTTAATGCTCTCAACATTGTCTCTCGCTTTTTTGTAGTTTCCATGTTAGAACAAGGATACTTCCCGAACAAATGATAGTACTCGAGTCCTAATGGAGATATTACCTAGACACTCGGATATTAAGAATCCTTCAGTTTTGTCACCCAATTTACTTCATTGAAGATCATTTATTCGACATCCTTTTAATTTTCTTTAGAGGTATCTGTAAAAAAATTTTCCCTATCATGAAATAGAAAAAAAAATTCAAAAGTTAAAAATTACACATTTCCATCAGATACCTCTATGAACGATATATATTGCCAAAAAATAAATTGATATCGAAGAGTAAGCTTTAGTTTCTTTTAAAATGAATTACTTTTAGATATTCCAGCACTGAAAATCCTCAATAATAAATACAAAATAATGAGTTTTGGAACAATTTTGAAACAAATATGATAGCTAAAAATATGATACTTGAGTTCTGAAATAAATATACAAATTAAGTTTAAATATAATTTTGGTTTTTTAAAACACATTCAGCACACTTTTTTATTGATATCAAAGCACAATATGAGCTTAAATATTTGTCACAATTCAAATTTTAAACTTTAAAAATTAAAAAGTTAAATTAATTAGTCACTAGAATAATAATTAATGTAAAGATTAAATTTTATCCAATATTTGAGATTTTATTTTTTAATTTATAAATAAGCATAATATTGAGAATTTAAAAATGGCAAATGAGTAGGCGAGAAATTCTCTTGAAATGACAACATTTATGCAGCTTTTTCAATTTTTAGCATTTATTAAAATTTCTTTGTTAATTTATTCTAAACTAAGAAATGACACTTTTACCACAGCAAGACGATACGTAAACAATCCTAAAGGATCTGAAGACTCATTCAAATATTATTCAGTTTCGGAAGGAAATTTAAAAGGGAAAGCATTTACTTTATATGCGTGTTTTAAGAAGCACTTACAGAAGCATTAAAAAGCCGAATGATAACCCAATAAAATGTTTTTGTAAATCTGAATTCACGTGGATATATAATAAATAAGTTTAAATGAATACAAGCATACAAAGATAAATAATGCGTTTTGAGTATTTAATTTTAAATATATAATATTACAAAATAACACACTCACATGTGACTCTGTCTCCTGCAGATAAACCGTGTTTACGAAAGGCGGCAGCATACCGTTTTACTTCTTCAAACATTTCAGCAAAAGTCACTGTTCCATAATTTCCTAACTCGTCTAAAAATATACAAGATAAATTTTGTGTAAATGCATCTTAAATGTATAATCAATCAAAATGAGTATCTTTTCAGTTAAAATATCCATTTATTACATAAATTATAAGATTTTTTTTAAATATGATTATAAAAAA
Source organism: Argiope argentata (assembly GCA_026289955.1). Lineage (NCBI taxonomy): Eukaryota > Metazoa > Arthropoda > Arachnida > Araneae > Araneidae > Argiope > Argiope argentata. The sequence goes on along the minus strand of JAOUZG010048650.1, from coordinate 2,120,051 downwards.
AAGGTTAAGTTAATTTTCAATGTCACTGCTTCTCTTTTAATCTGATTTGAATGAAAAAATTCAGACCCATTTTCTTTATTTCTAAAATCATAAAAAACACAACTAGCATTTTTTTAAAAAAAACCATAAATTTAGAGGACTTTTAGAACATTTTTCATAAACTTTTCTACAAACTTAAATATTTAAATCTGGGTCGTTAATATTTATCCATCTTTCGATTTAACCATCGCTTTAGTTTCTAGCTATCTTTTTTTATTCACTTTCTACTTAATCTTGACACGATACGGCTGCTTTCAATCTTATTTGGTAGTAGTAATTTAATGATTAAGATGAAACTTGGTTTACTGCTTTTCTAATAGGGACTCAAAATTCTGAATTACAAAGCTTTGTAGCTAGAAAGTAATATTTAGCAATAGTATGCATAGTATTATATTCGTCTTTTGCAAGAATTTTTTAACTCATTATAAATTAATGCAACAATTAATAAGGATTTATGGCTTTTCTCCAATGCCGGCTCATAAATTTTTATTTCTAATTATTTTTCCATAGAGTCCGATAGATTACGCTTTATAAAGCTTAATAATGATTTAATAAGAAAAATTCATTTACAGATATACCATGAGAGTTTCACAATTAAGTTCCTAACTTTTTTTCTTATGTAGGATTGTGGACAATGTGTGTATTGAGCCTCTTTCAGTAATTTTCGGGATTTAAAGCAGAGTATCGCAACTGCTTTCAGTATATAATACTTGAAGTATTGTTTGGGGTATGTGTAATTCAAATAATGCATTAAATTTATTATTTTCTCCAATATGCATGTAAGTAATTAAAGACTTTAGATTTTCTACAGATTATACTTTTTATTTTACCCAAATTTGAAATTTAATTAAAATTTATACACTATCTAAATATCAAGTATAGCAAAATGAAATCAATATTATATGGAATTATATGGAGATAATAAAAAAACATCAATCCAAGGACATATGAATTTGAACACAATTAATGTTCATTTATCTGAATCCCAAATTTTATTTTTAAAATTTTGACAACATTAACGTTAATTAATCCTTCATTCATTAAATGAACATTAACGTCAATTAATCCTTCATTCTTTAAATTAATTATTCTTGTCTTCCTGACTGGACTAAGAGTAACTCTAACATCAGTAACTTTTTAAAAAAAATGAAATCTATTTTTATTTTTTAATTCACAAGATATCATAATTAATAATTTGGATAGTATAGTAATAATTATCATAACTAACAAGGATAGTTACCTAAACATATTAAAGCTAATCGATTGTCTCGGATTCTAAGTAGATTTTCAGCAAAATTCAGCCTTGCTCCGCTGAACCATTCATTGTCTAAAAATCCACTTCCTGTTTTTACCAATACCTACAAAAGAAAATTATTTCATTATTTTAAAATTTAAAAAAAAAACGCTTAGAATTTATTAATTCCAAATACATATACGTATCAAGAGAAAGTTTGACTTCAAGGATTAAGTTGTCATCTAAAATATAGCTCAATTCACAATTCCAAAATGCTCTACAAGCCTTCCATTTTAATTTTTCTGTATTAAATATATATCAGAATAGGAATTTCATAAAAAACCACTGATAGAAAATGTGTATAAATGAACAAAGAATCTAAAAAATTAAATTAATTTAAAAATTTTGAAATAAATAAACAAAAAGTAAAAAAAATTAAGAAAATTAAAAATACAAATAAGAACTTGAGGTGATTAGAATAGTAAAGCAGCTATAATATCAAGAAATCCTCATAAATCATGCAAATTGAACTTTAAGGTTTGTTAAAGGATAAATAATCTATTATTTTGTAGGTTAAAAATTTGTTTAAAAAATTAGCTAGAAGAATTTTTGAAAACAAATCGTAAAACCAATTTTAATAAAAATCATTAATTTGTTGCTAATCACTTAAGTTTTCTTGAAGTTGTCTGAATTTAGTGCAATCCCCATATAAAATGCACTAAAATTACTTCTCTACTTTGTTATTTTAATCAGTTTCGGGAGCATAGGATATCAATGTGGAGATAATTTTAGATATATGAAGGTAGTTTTCTCAATTTATGTCAACTATAATATTTTCTAAAAAGTTTTTATAAAAAGAATACTCGAATATTCTTTGAGAATCATCTAATTTTTATTATATAGCTGTTCAATGTACCGAAATATTAGAAATGAATTTTCAAGTAATTGTAAAGCATTACATTAAAGGAAATAACAATTTGAGAAATATTCATCACAAAGTGTATTCAAATGTGTATGTTATTTACCTCATCGTACGACTTCGAAGCAATGACGTCAAAAAAGTGCCATATTTCTTTCCAGAAATCTGTATAGTTCTCCACTGACCACTTATGCAGATCCCAATAGGAATCTGGAAAATAAATTGTAAATAACAAAAGAAATTCATTAAAAGGGTAACCAGGAACGATACCATAACCAAAACTGAAAAATAATTAAAAAAAGAAAATTATTAGTTGTAAAAGCTTTTGAAATTAATGAACTTAAGGAATTTAAACTGCATATATATCTAACTTGCATGTATAATAATATGTCCACAATTCAAATTGAAACCAGTTAATATATAGCTAAAAAAATTCTTTATTTAGAACAAAATAGACAGTTACCAGAATAAAAGGGAATATTTCAATCAACTAATATAGTTCAAGCTTGAAATAGTCATAGCTAATCGGTTTCGACGATTTGAAATATATAGTATAATAGTTCATTACTTAGAATGCACCAAACATTCGTTAGTTAGAATAGAGACTGTAGCAAAGTATTAGAACGGAAACTATACCAAAATATTTCTTAAACGGGAAATGATACAGAATAAATTATTTATGTAGTGGGAGTCAGTAAAACAGAATTAAAATGTGAAACGTCGTGTCAACGTAGCTGTCTTCGTGCTCAACATACTAAATCAAATAAATTACCAAAACTAAAGAATGTATCTGTCACGACCATTGCCAACATCCATTAATCCCACATAATCAAGACAAACTATATGCAGACGATTGGAACTATAGTTCTATATGTCCAGAGATTTATAAGATATCCACTTCCATCTGAAGTAAAGAAAGCCCTTTAAACAAACTGAAATAGTAAACGTTTGTATTTTTTGACAAATCTAGATTTTAAATGTAAAAGTTAATGTAAAATATGTATTTAAAGTATGAAAGGTCAATTACAACCAATAAAATATTACTGAGTAGTTGGCTTGGAATGGTTTTACTGGCTAATGACCGGACCACCTAGACAGCAATACTGGCAGTAACTCCGTTGAATCCTAACGACCATCACCCCCAGGGTACACCCCTTTCCTTAGAAGTATACCAAATCATTAATAATAGGTGACCGATCAGCAAGATGTCGAGAATCAACCACCATACCGGAAGCCTCCTTATTTCTGGTGCATCCCTTTCCCGGTGGTAAATTTGGTTTGGTATAACATTTTCTTGTAGATTAAATAGATCTCTATATTCAGAGAGTACTAACCACAAGCCAAATTCATCAAGATATCATTTTGTACTTTTAAGTTCTTTAAGAAGCACAGTTAATACAGATATTATATTTATAAATGGCAATGTTTATATTTGCATCATTCATTACAGATGAATTCCTTGAATTAAAGCTTAAAGTGGCCCCTTTTGAATGGTTTCAAGTGGTTGGTTCTTTTCTGCTAATTTTTAATCCGACTCTTCCTGAAATACTTAAGCAATGTTTAATAGAATGTCATATATCTCAGAGGCTTATTCTTGTTCTTCAAATAACGATGATTCAAACGAAGAAAGTGAGAACTTGCCTCAATGTAGAAATCAATTTAACTGGACTTCGTTTGATTGTCTTACATGTATGGCGAATATGAAGTCTATTAGCTTTTATAAAAATAATTAGCTTTTATAATAAATAATAACAAAAATAATAAGAGTTAATTTTCCTCACAAGAACCATCCTCTCTTTTTGCTTCAGTTTGCTTAGTTGGGCAAGTTGCTGTCCAAACCCCTGCATGTTAGCCTTCTTAGTTTCTTTAAAAAATATTCGTTTTTTGTAGTTATTTATAAACATTAGCCGTACTTTTTAGCACAGTATCATACCTTACACCATTGTTACACTTTTTCATGACTCATGAATTTAAACTTTTAGACATTTGGGTTTTGTAATCATTCCATATTTTGATTTTATTATAAACTGATACAAATATTTTATACTCAAGAATGTGGCGCAACCTAGCCAAAAAAGGCTTTTGTGCCATAAAACAACAAATTCAGCTCAACTCAACTGTTTTTGCTTCAGTGAGAATTTAATTTATTTTATTGAAAATTGTAACTTTTCAGTATTATTATTTATGCCTTATATTATTTAGTGTCTATATGTATTATACCTTTATTTATTATTTTATTATTATATTGTTTTATACCTTATATATAATGAATAGTATTTTTGTTTATAGAATTTATTTATGCTTCCATGCTTTAATCCATTCTGGTCCCAATCGCTCTTAATTTTTTAACACTAATATTTAACACCAATTACTCAGCAATCTCCTAACAACTACATCAAGATGTATTTTCCTATATTTTATATTACTTATCTTAACAGTTCATGCTTTATACTTTATACAAAGCTTTAGAAATAAAGTTTAATAAATAATATTCTCCATCTGACATTATCAAAAATCGCAAAACATTTAAATTATCGGTAAATTTGATTAGATTTTAAGTTTAAAAAAATGCATATTGTCTCTTTCAGCTATTTAAGTTCGTAAGTAAGTAAAAAATAATTTTTACCAAGAATGGAATAAAAATGCTACAGTGTCAAAATAAATGTACCTGAAATAAATATTTAATAAAATTAATTAGTTATTATCTAATTTTACGAGATAAAGTGGTCATTTTTAATCCATGCTCAAATAGATACAATTGACTCACCAAAGTGGTGGCCATATTTCTTTTCAACTATTTTTTTAAATTTCTCTAATTCTGTGTTTGGTATTTTCTGACTCCATACAACGGTAGGGTTGCTTTCTAATTTGTCCACAAAGCCATTTTGGTGAAGATGTGCTAAAAGGAGTAAATGACACAACAAACTAAAATTAAATATAACAAGAGATTTTCAAACAAATGCACTTTATTATTTAAAAAACATTCACCAAATATAATGATATACCTGTTTAATTATTTCATTAATGATTTCAATTATTTCAAAAACAAAAATTGTGAAAAAGTCTTTGTCGTTAAAAATTTTCCTATCTTGCAAAAATTTTGGAAAAGATAGTTAATAAAATATATTTCAAATTCAAATGCTGCATTGAATTTACAATCTGTGTTTTATATTTAGATTTGAATTTTAGATATATTCATATTTGAATCTTAAATAATTTGCCGGATTTGAATTTTAAATAAACAGTTTAAATAAATGAAATAAACTTTATTGTGATTTTTAAACGTCACTGCTTTCTCTCTTGGAGAATTACCAAGTGCATTTCAATGTTCCCACGATTTAAATCTTTGGTATTATTCATAAAAATTATTAAAAGTCCCGTTGAATTTAGTTTTTTATTAATTATTCCATATATTTTTGTAGGTTCTCTGCAAATATTTTTAATAAGGAATTCGAAATAATAATCATTGAATATTATTGTTTTCACTTCTAAACTTTAACAATCCTTCTCAATTCTTGTAACTTTTCTGCTTTGAAACTTTTAAAAAAAAACCTTATGTAATATTTAAATATTCACAAAGAAATTTCTCTCATTGACTTTAATCAGTGTAAAAAAGAAAGTTTTTAAAAATGCTTCAATTTGCCATGCTTGTTTTTAATTTAAGGCAGTGTTTCAAATTCATATGACTGTTTTGGGTCTTGAATTTACCATTTTAATATTAAGCAAAGAATTTTTGTATTATTATAAATTGTATATATACCGAAAAAAATCAAAAATTCGTTTACTTTCTCCCCATTAAGTTCTATACGATTCAAATGTGTTAAAAGTAAGAGAAGCAATTAATTTATCTTAATGTAGCCCTCATTCAGTTAATTTTCAAACTATTACTTATTTAATTGGACCCTAAATAAAAATTGGTCAGTTGAATTTTTTCCCTTTTTCTCTGGCAATATTATTATAAAAAACTACAAACTTGTAAATTTAAGGTTGATTATGCTCTGCTCAACTGAAAATGTACAGAAATATAATATTGAATTATAAATAAAGTTATATCAAAAGCTTCAAAAAAGTCGACGAGGAAAAAAACGACTTCTAAATGTAACTTATTTACAATGGCATTA
>JAOUZG010048650.1:2082180-2108738 GCA_026289955.1 Argiope argentata | reverse complement strand
ATATATATATATATATATATATATATATACACTTAAACAATTTTAAAAGAGGTATATATAATAAATTGCCATTTTCATTATAAATTAGAAAGATACACAAATGTATTAAGAGAGCGCGTATATGCTGCTATTCCTAAAGACATAGTGGAACTAAGAAGAATAAAAAACAGATATGTAAGTGAAAAAATGAGAAATCCGGCCTGATGTCTTTCTCAAGGGTCACCATCAAGCAGGGATTCCAATAAAAAGTAGAATTTTTTTAACAGAATAAAAAATATTTGTAATAATAAAAGATCTTATATAGAAGCTACAGATTGTTTTTTTAAAAAATCTAGCCAATAATGAATTCCCAAGAAATTACTGTAATATTGAAATCTTAATTAAGGAAGGTTTAGATCTCTTCGACTAACCCACAAGTAGGCACAGAATTTTACAATAAATCAACAATTTTACGAAGATAATTTTTCGATTCCTCGGGGTTCGCTATGCACTGGCTTCAGAGTTATAATCTACACTTACATCAAATTTGAATAGGACTTTCCCATGCTTCTAAAAATCAGAAGAAAATACAATTAACTTTATTATATTAAAAATCTTCTCCTTATATTTGCCTTTTATCCATGAGATTGTAAACCTATAAAAACTTAAAATATTTTCAATAAAAAAAACCAGAAATCGAGTAATTTACGCACTCCTTAGCTAAAACTTCAGTCTTCGTATCGAGGGTAGGATTTGTCGGCCTAAACTAATCTCTGATTGGACAAAGCACTCTTCCCCAGTATCCTTCCTGATTTGGCATTCGCTTCAATTTCTTCCAGTCTGTTTCATTTGCTCTTTAGCACTGCTTGGGTGCACATCTCTCTCTTAAGGGTATGTTATATATATATATATATATATATATATATATATATATATATATATAAGGAGCTCAGTAGCTCAATGGTTGTATTAAATATGATCTAATCTTAATTTTTGAATATAACAATTTTTTTACTATCAAAATTAAAAGTCATTATTCATTTCTTTTAATGTGTAAATAAACCAACACTATGAAATAATTCTTTGCTTTTCCTGGCAGGAGTTTTTACAATAATGGTATTTGCTATATAGAATAGTAATAATCGTAAAATTTTATCCAATATAACTGACTGAGAAATTAAAGTTAGTTGCTTATTAAAAAGAAGAGTATTTATTATTTAAAAATATTTTGTATTTTTAAAAACAAAATTTTCTTTATTCGAAACAGCAGATGTATCATTAAGAAGTGAAAAGAAAGAAAGAATCATACCTGAATTAAAAATGTCTAAATTTTTAATCAGCATATAGACCATCAATATAAACGTTTTAAAACATTAAGCGGAACTTGAATCCTTTGTATCTCACAGTAAATTCATTTATATCGATCAAAGGAATCTCTTTTTTTCTTCAAATGAAATCCTTTTTGTGTTTAATCGACAATTTAGCATTTTAATTGCACAAAAGATTAGCTTTATAAAACTAGGCTGATTGGGCTATGTATCCAATATTCTTTTTCTTCTTTTTTTAATTAGTTTTGAGTTCACATTAATGCACGAAAGACTGGAATTGATCAATTTCTTCAGTAATTAGTATATTAACTATTAATTTCTGGAGACGTTGTTGCTCTTTCTCATGACTTTCCATATTTCTATATAAAAATACATTAAATTAAAGGTTTAACTAAAATTTGTGGTAAAAGCAATTTTTTCAGTTTTTATTTTTACTGTACTGCTAATAAAATTTGAATAAGCAACAAAAACACACACTTTCGCACTTTTAATCGCGTATGTTTCAACTGAACTTTTAAAAAGTATTGAACCAAAAAAGAAGCTTGAAACATTCTCGCTTCACATACTAAAACATTTTTTTTAACAAATTTTATCAAATTTAACTTTTTTATTATAATGATGAATTTACACACGTTATGAAACATTTATCCCCCTTGACCAATCATTTACAAATAGTGTATTTTATTTAAATTAATGAGTTGCAATTGATTTTATTTATCAAATAATCTTTAAACTAATACTTTAGTATCAGGCGAAAACAAGATGTGGTTTTTGTTAGGGAGTTTCGAATAATCAAAGGCAGCGAAAAATTGAAGCTCGAAATCACGTAGGCAATGAATAAAGCATAAATGGCAATACTCATCAACATCTTTTAATCAAATACATTTTTTACTTGCATTTGCCAGTATTACATTATTGTTACTGTGTTTCTTTGAAAGCATGTGTGTTTTTAAACGGATGACTGTTTTTACCAGTATGGTTTTTTCTAAATGGTTTAAACTTTTTCATGATTTAAATTAATTAAGGCAAATAATGACAAAAAATAATAATGCTCTCACATGATAACTTAAAATTTGCGATCGCGAATTTAGTTTTTCTTTTTTTTTTGTGATTATATATCTTATTATTTTTAATTTTTTAACAACTCTTTATCTTATTTTTATATAACTCTCATTAAAATTGGCCAGCCTTTACAACACAGATGTATTAACAAGCTTATTTTACCACGTGTGCTCAACAAAATGGGCAAAATAAAATCTTACGATTGATTAAATTATTTACAGTTATTTTAACAAACAGTCAAAGTGTAAGAACTTTATTAAAATTTAATGACCTTTAAAAAAACTTTGAATGAGTTTATTTGTCGCATATACTCAATTGAGTAAACAAAATAAAATCTTACGACTGATTGATATTATTTAATAATTAAATTTTCAGCTAATACATCATTAACAATTAAGACTTGTTCTATAACGCTTTTGTTGAAATTGAATGGATTTTAAAAAATAGCTGTGTGAATAACATAATTTTGGGATTAGCCGAAAAAATAAAATCTTACGACTGATTTCTTCTGTTTGCTGTTTTATTCAGTATTGTTTTTTCTAGGAAATGTATTTTGTAAATAAATAGAAATTATAGAAACAACCATTAACCTTTAAAAACATTTATTGCCATCAACAAACATAATAATATTAACAATAAACAAAAACATATGCACAAAGTTACAGTATATTAAAAACAAAACAAAACATTTAATATTATTGCATCATTTAACTCAATTTCCTTAACCCGAGGCATACATACTTCCACCACATTTCGAATTCAATATTATATTGAAATAATCTTTTACTTTTATTCACTTTTAAACAATAAAAAGAATTCTTCCTAATCCGTAATTTTGATGAATTTTTAACCTTAAAACTGTAGTAAATTAGATAACACGAATAATATTTCACAGAAATTCTATTCTAATAGAGGATTTAACAATTCATTTCTTTAAATTTTCTGGAAGTGTTAAAGAAGATTGCTACCTATAACATGTAAAAAAAACATTCATCTTATACATCAAAAAGGAACAAATTAAGGAATTTGTTTCATATAAATAACACAAGAATTAAATTTTATAAATAATGAATATTTTATAATGGATCAGTTGAGGAAATAACTGCCAATGACATCGTTGAACAGAAAAGCTGATAAAACTGTTGCACACAATTATGTAAATGCTGAGATGATAAAAAAATGAAAGAGATGAAACGTTAGGCATTTATTACTTGTAATTGATCAATTCTGGAATATTGCAAAAGTATTTTAAGCAATCGGGATTCTTAATATTCATCGCCTCAGGTACTTTATTTGTAGCAACAATTCGTCGTACTAAACTCTCCATCCTTTTATTGTTCAGGTTGTACTGAAAGAGGAAACAAGACATCAATATCTTTTTGAAAAAAACATATAAAATTATTTATATGAAAAAAAATGAAAATAATGGGATTTTCCTTTTGACCAACATTGGCCAATTTCTATTATTTTAAAACTGTGTTACAGAAGGAACGATTACTGATAAATCACAATCTGATCGTTTGATACAACTATTAATATGTAGCGTCAGCCTTATAAGCCAATTAATATCCTTCGAGTTGAAGGGCCCCTTTTGCTCGTTCAGTATGATACTCGGCTACAGGCCCAAACGTCACAGGTTCGTACCGCGACCTTCACTCGCTACATTGGTGACCCGGACAACGCAACCTTCCGCAAAGTCGTGGCGCCATCTACCAGCCAACAAAGACGTCTCTTACTCGACGCACCAACGAACTCGCATTCTCGCCATACACTCGGCTACACGCCCAACCGTCGCAGGTTCGTACCGCGACCTTCACTCCCTATAAATATTTTGCCAATTATCCTCTGGAGATAAATGACTAGTTTCTTGAGATAGGGGATCATGAGGTCTGTTGTTTTACCCAACGACTATCTCAATGTAAACAAGCAATAAGCAGTAAAAAGAAGCGTTTTTCTTTCCACTTATTCAAATCTTTATTTACTTTTCCGGGAGGCATAAAAATAGCTTATGCTCCTTTATTCATGAAAGTTAATATTATTAATTTTTCGAAGATATAGAGATATCTTTTTTTTGCTGGATGACTTTTAATTTTAAACATTTATTCGAAAACAATATTCATTTCTTTTGGTTTATAATGATATAAGCATAAAAATTTGTCTTTTTTTGCTGGATGACTTTAAACATTTATTCGAAAACAATATTCATATCTTTTGGTCGATAATCATATAAGCATAAAAGTTTATCTTTTTTGTTGGATCTTTTTGCTGGATGACTTTTAATTTTAAACATTTCTTCGAAAACAATATTCATGTCTTTTGGTTGATAATGATATAAGCATAAAAGTTTGATTTCTAAAGTAATGTTAACCAAATCTCACTTCGATCGTTACAAACATGCAGTTGACTTTTAACATTTTGAATTTAGACCGCATGAATTAATTTTAAAAATTGCCTAAAATATTAGATATTATTAAATTAACCTTAAAGTAATATAATTGTTACTAAGTTCCTAAGAGGTATCAAAAAATATATAGCATTTTTAATTTCAATTTTTTTGTAACTTCAATATAAAATTGTTAAAAATTATAAAAGGAAAGATGCCATTTAGATGTCTAAGATTAGCAGGATGCCGTTTAGTTAACAGGATGCCATTTAGATGTCTAAGATTAGGATAAGAATATTAATATTAATGTAAGCATGAGGAACTTTTGCAGATACCAGTGCAGTGCCGTAGAGATGGTGAGTTGTTAGGGAAAAAAGTCACCGATTGCATAGTATAACAAAAAAAAGCTTTAAAATATTAATTAAAATTACTAATATTATATAATATAACGGCAGGTGAAAAAATAATTTTCTTGGCATAGCATCATTGAAAATATCATCTTGAAATAGTATCATTTATATTTACTAGGATTCAAAAACGAAGTTGGATTTTGAAAAAATAGGTTTACAGATCATTCTAATATTAGCATTCTTACAGAAAAGTTTTAAATAAATATTTTCTATCCTTTTCAAATACAAATAAAAAAATTGAAATTAAATCTGCTGTGCATATTTCAATGTATGATGTCAGAATATAATTTCTTGAACGGCCAATTATTGAAAACGTTTTACTTAATTAAACAAATTAATCTACTTTTAAAAAGAATTTTATTACTGTTTGAAGAAAACCTTTCAACAAAAAAGAGGGTAGATTTTATAACAGGTATGGATTAATCAAACAATTTAAACTGTTTTTAAAAAATATTTTTATTCATGTTTTATTAAAGCTTCATAAAGTAAAAAAAGCTGAAAAAATTATCTTAACAAAAAGGGACAAATGGGAGATTAAGAAGCTCTTTATTTCGAAATGTAAACATTTATCAATATTTTTGAGTTTCTAAATCCTATTTTTGAGAAACATTATATTTAAAATTTCAATTCGTTATCCGCGCATTTTTGTTGACGCCAAAACCCTCATCCCATTAAACCCTCATTGAAGCACCACGTGCTCGTGCAAGTTAAATCATATTTTTATTCATTTTAATTTTCTCATTGAATAAGCCACTTTAGTATTGCAAACGAGCCGAAAAATTTTGCCTCGCATTTATTGCTTTAAAAAATATCGCATTTCCTATTGATTTTATTTCGTGTTATCACGCGCTCAAAATGCCATTTTTCGATATTTTATTTGCTGTAGTCATTAACTTATTTTTTTAAATCAGAGCTTTTGTAAATGCAATGGCAACGCATTATTAAAAGCTGATTCTTTTAGATGCTCTTGCAGATAACAAAATTCTTATTTTTCGCTTACGGATATAATAAAATTTCGATTTTTCACCCACGAATTTTTGTTGAAGCCAGAAAACCTCATTCCCAAAACAGCATCATGTTCTGACCTGATAACAAAAACTGAATGGGGAAAAAATATCATCCTGCAGTAATGCACTCACAGGTATATCAGGTGCTTCTACAATCACTTGAGGTACGTAATCTTCCCACAGTTCCCGGTTGATCGTATTGGCGATCTTTTCTCTCATTTGTGGTGTAAAAGAGTAGCCTTTCTTCAGTTTTACGAAGAGGACCGCTCTTGTGTCACCGTCCTTGCCATCCTGACCGACGCAAAGATAATCCTGCAGCTCTTCCATTTGGTGAACTGAAATATGAATTATAAAAATGGATCACAACTGGGACTTAACTTCTTGTGACTAGAATATTCTCTGGTCATGATTTTATTTTTATGAGACATAAACTCTTAAGTCTTATGACTATTTATTTATTTCAAACATTTCAGGTTCTTTACCTTAATTCTTAAAATGAGTTTTTAGATACCTTTTCTTTCAGATATTTCACGGTACTTACGTATTGTACTGTCTTCGCCAACGGTTTAGTAGCTCATTAGCCTCGGATTTAAATTTGGCGATAAAGATAAACGTATTACACCATAGCCGGATTGCCATAATTGGTGGTTTAGCAATTCATTGGTGATATTGGCGATAAAATTGGATGGTATAATATGTAAGCGCCTATTTCACTTTCCGGATATAATCAATACTGCTACCTATTATTGCTTCCTCTATTTTATCATTGAACATTTGTATTATTTTACTCTAATGTAATATTTTTTTTAACTTTTGATAAAAATATTTTTTGTCCTAGTTGAAACAATAAGAGATGCATAAACTAATTTGTGACAACAACTGCTAAATAAACTTATTATCAATATCCAAAGGTATTTATAAGCTTGGTACAACTGAAAAATTGTTTGATAATAGGTAACATAACAATTAAAATAAATTGCAGAAAAATTGAAAAAAAAACTTTGAACTTGTTACTTAATGATATAAAATTGATGAATTTGATCGTTTTAAAAAGTGATTATTGTTTCACTCTTTATGAAGAGAATTGAACAAAAATGTGAATCGATTTTAAATTTAATGCTAATAAATAGTTAAAGTAATCTTAAGGATTACAATTTAGTTAAGTGTTTCAGCACTTATGAGAGCCTTTTCTTATTATTATTGATTCCAATAAATTTTCTGTATAATAAATAGCTAAATAGTCAAGATAAGGCATAATTTTTATACAGATTTTAGAAATGATAAATAGTTAAAAGCATATTACTTTTTAAAATTGCAAATAATTGTTTATTAATTTAGTATTATTAAAATAAATGGTGTTAAATATTCCAATTCTTAAAGATTGTATAATTTTAGGCATTTCAATATCTATCAATGTCTATCTCTCATCATTGTTGAATCTAACAAGAAAAAATATTCAATATCAAAACTAATTACATGGTAATAATAAATATAATTGTGTACAGATTTTTAAAATAAATAGTATTCGAAAATTTATAAATTTAACCATTTCAGCACTTATCACTATCTAATAAGGCTAACTTGAGAAAATATTCTACATAAAAAAAATGATTAAATGGTCATGATGAGAAATAATTTTTATACATTTTTTAAGGAATAATAGATGAAAATTTTAAATTTTAAATTTAATATAAATAATTGTTTTATGTTAGAAATGTGTTTATTATTTGCAATTCTTATATATTTTTATATTCTTTATTTGTTATATGAAATTTAAAAACATAACAACCCAGGGCATTTATTGAAACATATCAAAAATGTAAGCAGAATTATGCATTTTTTATTATAAAAATAAAAATTAGTTAAAAAATAAATCAAAATAATTACCATGGTACTGCCCTCCTTCTTATTATTTCTTTATAAACACTTTATTACATATGAATTAATACTTACTTGCAAAATAAATATCACCAGATCCAAACCTTTCCCCATTTTGTTTTAACGTATCATCGCTGTGGAAAAAAGATACAATTATTTTATTTTCTAATTATTTTACACCGACAATCATTGTGTATTTATACGTTTGATTTTGAAGCAATTGAGAACAAGAAAATACATCTTGCCCACCATAAATAACTCATGATTTAAATCATGAACTTTAGTTTTAACATAAAATTAGGCTAATTTATTTGATTTATATAATTAACTCAATTTTTTGAGTGAATAAAAACATTCCATGTTCTCTGAAATTTTCAAAAACGGTTTTAACTACCTCCTTCCAATTACGACAATTCCATTCGTTTGAGGGTTGATCCAACATTCATCATTTTGACTCCAAACACCTAAATATTTCGATATAAAATATTATTAAAATGTCAATAATATCATCAAAATATTTTCTTTCTAATTGAGATACTATGTATAAAAATAATGTCACATTGGTATTTCTTTGATTAATAATAACTGTATTAACATTATCTTTATAACTAAAATAATCAATCAACATAATAAATCCCATTCATATAAACGCATTAGTTTATTAAACGTTCATATTATTATTAGTTCATTGTAGCACATGCAGTTCTTATTATAAACAACTGCATGTACTATAAATTAAACATTTTAAAGAACAATTAATATTCAGCTGTAGAAACATTGCATGATTCGATTACTATTATGCTATATTTGACTCACGCATAAAAATATCTTTATTCCTTTAAAAGAAATTTATATTTACTTAGTTCAGATTTTAAGAATTTTTATCAAATACAAATGATTCAAATTTAAGATGCATTATATGATTATTGTTCTAAATTTTAGTAATTTATTTTAAATTCTCAATTTTAATTCATTCAATTTACTGAAATACATTCAATTTACTGAATACATTTCAATACAGCAGAAGTGTAACAAAATGAATTTTTCTGAAAATTTCTACGATGTTTTAAATTTTATATTTGAGAACAATAAATATAGGGACATTTTTTTCATATTAATCGATTACATATTCAAAAACTTATTTTCTATTAATTTTGACAAAAAAAATTTCAGTGGAAATTTATCTATTTGTCTCTTCCGAGTGCACGTGGAGGCTATAAATACAAAACATGAAAAAAAAACTTGATAGATAAAATTTAGTACACAGATTAAAATTCTAAAATACAGATCTGTATTAAATTTTGGTCCAAATTCGTTAAAAAATTTACTGTCTGTTATTCTACACGTTGACCATAGGTAAATGCAACTAAACCATTTAAAGAAAATTTGATATCCTATGTCGTTAATAAGTTCCAATTCTGTACCAAACTTTAGTTTCTATCAATTGAAAAAAAGATGTTCAAAAAGTATATTCGATTTTATTGTCCTTATTATGAAGCATAAAAAGTTCATTTATGCAATGTGAAACTAAAAATCAAAGCACTCCTGACTTTTAACCCTTTACCAGCAGTCCATATACGAGGAAATCGTAGAAAGAGGAAGGGGAATAATAATATCTGTATAAGAAAGTACGTGAGAAAGTTTAGAAAAGTCATTCCCATTGATTTTTATTTAAAATAAAATCAGTATAGCCAACCTTCGTATTTGCTGAAGTATGTTTCTTGCAATCTTCTGTTTTCCAAATCTTTCCACAAGTAAATTGGTAAGGAAGGGTTGGGAGTTGCTACCACCAATTCACCCCTCTGTCCAACAACTGAATTGCCTGTGGAACAAAAGGTCAATTAAAGAGGATATGACCTTCGTCAGAGAGAAAAAAATGTGAAAATAGAATGTTCAAGAAGTATCAGAAATCACATGTCTATCAAGATAAAGTTTCTACTGAGATAATATTTTAGAATGATGATACAAATCGATGTTAAACATAAAAGTATTATAAAGTAGAAATTTCTAAATAATATTAGAAAAGGACCCAACAATATACATAATCATATAATCTGAACAAATTCGACTTTCTTCTTTTTCCCTAGCTTAGTATGTGAAGACTCCATCACAGTATTAGTAAAGATAAAGAGATCTGAATATGTTTGCTAGCAAATAATATATGTATAATTATTAATTAATGATATTAATTACTTATCCAGATTTTTGAAATAATAAATGTAATGAATAGTTTAGACTCAAAAACCAAACAAAGCGGTGACTATGTTCATTGCCAATAATAAGTGTAAAAGAAATTTAACTACCGATTCAACGGAAATTGTTTGAATGAAGAAATTTTGATTACCCTACAAAGCTAATATATATTTCCATTAATATTTAACTTTCGAGCTATATTTTTTTGCTCTTTCATTTAAAATAAAATTTAATTTAATTAACAATTAAATTTAATTTAAATAAGAAAATTAATGTAATTTAAATAAAAACTAAATTAAAATTAAAAATTAAATTAACTTAAAATAAAAATTGAATTAAATGAATTAAAATTAAATTAAATGAAAATTAAATAAATTAACATTAAATTAAATTAATTAAACTTAAATAATTTAAAATTAAAATAAATTAGATTAAATTAAATTAAAAATTAAAATTAATTAGATTAAATTAAATTAAAAATTAAATTAAAATTAAATTAATTTAACATTAAATTAATTTAAATAAATTAAAAATTAAATTAACTTAAATACATTAAAAACTAGATAAATTTAAATAAATTAAAATTAAAATTAAATGATTTAAATAAAATTAATGTGGAAGGGGCCCTGAGAATAATATGATTAAAATAATAATTGCAAAAATACTTATAAAACATTCTCTTATTCGCTGCCAATTCCGATAAATGTACCATTAATGACAATTTGTATCAATAATACATTAACGATAATGTACCATTTCCATTTTCAATTAAAGAAATTATGCTTACCGTTGTGATCAAAGCAATGAAGATCTACTCCTAAAGCAGGTGCTTGAATCTCTCCGCCGAAAGACGGAGTGTTGAAATCGAAGCCTGAAAATGCTCCGAACACTTCGGTAGATCCTGTAAAAATTTTAAATAAAATGCAATATAAGCTTTCGTTGCAAATTTTAATTTCATTTGCCTCGTTTCGTGTTCATAAAAACGTGATTTTATAAATAATACTTTTCAAGATAGATGCTCATAAAATTAAATTTCGATATACTTTTTTTAGATTTTAGAGTTCCTTTTTATATTGTAGTCAAATCCCGATGAAAATCTAATATTCTAATATTATATATTATTATATTCTGATCATAATATTCTGTTTTTCAAAAGAGTGTTACCAATTAAAAATTATTTTAATTCCAATCCAGCGGTGTTATTGGTAGAGAATTTTAGAAAAAAAAATCAAATGTAGAACTATAAAATTTAATTTTATTATTATAATGAAAGATAATAGATAGAAAATGATAAAAACGATGAAGTTTTAAAAAGCAATTCTATTAAAGAGCACAAAATTTTTAATCAAAACTTTGGGGATCAAAAGCCCTGAAGCTTTGAAAATAATCCAATAAAAATATTAAATTACAGTGAATATCATAAAGTGAAAATTCCTAAATATGGCTTAAATATTATATAAAAACTTAAAATTTCAATTCCTTTAGAGCATTTCTATTAGAATCATTTCACGATTTTCTATAATACCCTGAGTGGAAATGATGTAATTTTAATGCCCAATACATTAATATATCGTATGAAAATACAGAATAGTTTATAAAAAAAGAAATTACTGATATTTGTAATATGATTTCGATCAAAATACTTAAATTTACTGGCAATAATTCAGATATAGCAGTACATAAAAAAGTACTTACCGTACATGCTGCCTACAAATAAGTCCTTCTTAACAGTGCTATGAAGGTACTCAAAGTTTTGTTTTTTCACAGGACTTCCACCAATTCCGATAACTTTCAGATTGTCGAAATTCGAACCAGGGGCTGAAAGTAACGAATCATTCAATATTAATTAAAAATTAATAATTTTGAAATAAAAATATATTATAATAATTGATTCGATGATTTTTAAAATTAATCATAGTAAATAAGTAATTTTTGATACTCTCCTGGTATTTTTATTTTATTTTAAGTTATTACTTGGTTCTGGTTTTATTATATTAAATATGGTTATTTTCACAACAAATATTTCTATCAAATTTTTTCAAAAAAAATTTTTATTGTAACAAAAAATGACTTATAATTAAATTTCCAATCAAGACAATATTCCAATTTTTTAAAATTCAATAAAAAATTGTTTAATAAAATTAGGAATTTTACAGTAAAAGGTCATAAAATTAATAAGTAAAAAAGGAATTAATTAACATGAAAATGAATTAATGGTTAAAAGATCAATTAACGAAATACATCTGAAGTTCATGTATAAATTTGATTATTTATCCACGAATAAAACACGCACTGGGTTTTATCTTTTCCTTCTCCAGTTTATCCACCATGGTAGTGGCAAGAAAAGCAAAGGACACTTTGTATTGTGAAAAGATGTCCCAGATGTTGGACCCCCTCCTGTTGAAGTAAGGGCTTCCGTTGTACAGGAAGAGCTTGATGCCCAGCGCCAGACTTGAAATCGGATAGTCCCACAGGCTCCAGCCAACCTTTGCAGCAAACAAGAATGGCAAATTTAGTACATAAAGAGATTCTATTAGTTATAATTTAATTCAAATTAAATAAAATATGTTAGGACAAGTTTTCATTAACCTACGAATTTGATCTGAAACAAAATCTCAGAGCCTCACTAAATGTCACAACAATGAGAGAGATAATATCAAAAAAAAAATTTAAAATCATTCCTCCACACTCAATACTTGTCGATTTGAGGGAAGTGTCAAGGAGTGCTTAAATTAAACGTTCTCAACCTCCGCATTTTACAAGTAAATGAGTAACATATTTTATTCATTAATCTTATTATTAAGTATATTACTTAGTAATATACATAGTAATAAGATTAATAAATAAAATATGTAAGAGCAAGTTTCCATTAACTCACGAATTTGATCTGAAACAGTATTTCAGTATCTCACTGAATGTCACAATTATGTGCGAGACTATAAAAGAATATTGTTTAACCATTCGTCGACACCAAAAATTTGCCGATTTGAGGGAAGCGTCGAGTTGTGCTTAAACTCATGGTTCTCAACCTCCGCCCATTACAAGGAAATCAAAAAACACCTTGAGAGGTAAATAGAGTAACGGTGTAGTAATGAGATTACTTAGTAAGTGGTAATAAATCCTATTTATATTGTTAGAATTAGTTTTTTTGGTGAAATTGAAACACTAATCCCATAGAAATTATCATCAATATTTAAAAAAACTGACCAGGTACTCTAGAGAAATAATAAATGATATGATAAGAATGTTTGAAATTTTTAATTTTATTTCGTATGTCTTTATTCGAAAATATTTTAAACTTATGTTACTATCCCAGAGCTGTATTACTTTTGAAAACTCTAATATTAAAATTATGGTCCAGAAAATTCGTATAAAGATTGTATTGCTATCTTCAAAAGCTCAAATATTATTTCAGTTGAAATTACTGAGTAAATTAAGATTCACAGGTATAAGATTTAGCGAGAAATATTTGTATAAAAGATAATTTAAACAATTACTTAAATTTCTATTTGAAAATATAATTATAATGCTCTTAAACTGTGCTTCTAAACTATAGAAATTTTATCAGAGCATTAAGAAAGGAAATATCTTACTTACCGGAAAACAATTGAAGGCAATATCGCCACATTTCAAATTCAAATGAAAAGCAAAATCTCTCAATATAGATATTAGAATCTGAAAAAGGATTTTCAATAAATATTATCTTTATAATTAGTGAAGAAATAATTTCTTAAAAGAATAATACATTGTTAAAATTATCATGTATTAAAAAATTTCATTTGCTGCAATGCATTTGTACACAAATTGTATAAGACCAAAATCTTTATGTGAACTCTATTTTAAATTGAGAAATAAAGAACTGCTTTTTTCAAGAAGCGATTGATTCCATTTTTATGGAATTACTTTGATAATAAATCTACAGTTAAATTTTTATTTCACTTTTAAATTTTATGCGTGATGCCTGATACTGAGTATAATATAAAAAATAATTATAATGATGTTGCCATTTGTTACTTTGGTTATAAAATTTATAAACACATATTTGCCTGCTTTATTTATAATTTTACTGATACAATGCTATAATGTTTTACTATACAAGTCAAGATTAATTAAGCATAATTAAGCAGATTAATTAAGCAATCGTAATAAAGATTAATTAAGCTTCATTACGATTGATGCTGAAGCGAGATTATGTCAAACCATTATGCCATCTGACATGAGCTTTAATTTTGTACAACGTTTAAACTCTATTAACTGGTTTTAAAAATAAATAAAAAATGAAAGATTTTTATTTAAAAAAATAATTGTTGTTATGAACTTGTTACGCACTAAAGAAGAGGTAAGAGTGTCATAAATACATTAACCATGAGCATTAACGTTCAAAACATACATTATGTATAATTGCAAGTGTATGCATCTTTATTTCTTTTCTTCCCCCATTATTTTTTGTCAACGAGATTGCTATCGTGATGGCATTTAACAACAAACATTAAGAGATAGATTGTTCTCTATTAAAAGAAAATTTTAAACATTTGCCCTCGTATTCAAGTACAAGGAATAAAGTTATAATAACTATCTGGAAACCTATTTACATAGCATAAATCCAATGAGAAAAAAGTATAGATTAATATTTTTTCAATATTTTTGAACAAAGTTATGTTCAAAATATCCTGTATAATTATTATAAAATTTTTAATATTTTAATACTGGCAACCATATAACTGAAACCCATATGACAATGGTACTAGCTTATTCATGCACCTGTTTATTTCGAAGAAATCACTAACATTGTACGCAACTAGTTTCCTGCGATATGAAATCAGTAGAATATCTAAATCGGCATAAATTATGTAGATGAATGAGGTAAAACGATCCTTCCGTTTAAGAATTCGAATTTCAGCAGCGAAAGGGCAAAGCTCCGTCTTCGCCATAATCTGGTTGCCCCGGGTTCGGGCATGGTTGCTTCTTACCCTGCGTCCTATCTCTAAAGCGAATGAAGAAGTCTCCCTTTAAAGCCTTGTTCCAACGACCTGCGAATCTTCAGGCGATACGCGCTTTTCCCCATTTTACCCCTCTTACGATTTCTTGGGGTCCTTTGATGCTGGCTGTGGACGCTTTCGAAGTTTCCAGTAAATTGTCGGTAAAGTGTCTAGGCATCAAAGAAACTCAATAAACCACAAGAAGGGTAAAATTGTGGAACACGTGGGCCACCTGAAGATTCGCAAGTGGTTGGAACTCTAGAAAAAGAGGTTGTTCAAGTGCCATCTTCATATTAGCTGAAAGTCAGACTTCTGTCCTTGGGTGCACATGGGGTCTTTGCCTTCATTAGTTACTGCACTAACTGGGCTTAAATCACTCATTTCGTCAGTGGACTTGTCTTTGTTAAGTGCCATAAGTAGCAACAACAACAATATTGAATTACGTTGAGCATTGTTCAACATATTGAATAATATAATATCACTCAATATTGTTTCATATTGTGTAACAATTTGTATTATAAGGTCGAATATCAGAAAATGTACTTACTCCAGCAGAATGTACAGGTCCTTTTGGTAGACCGGTTGTCCCAGAAGTGAAATTTATGCAGATGGGGTGATTAAAGGGAAGTTGTTCGAATTCGATATCCGGTACAGAGCCATCGGGTGCTAGACCACTCCTCAGAAAATCTTCTAGGAAAACACTAAGAAGAAGAAGCATAAATTTTTATTTATATTATATATTGTAAGAATATTTTAAGAGATATTCGATTTAACATGTTAATCTGAGATAAAAATTTCGGTTAAGGAAAAACTAATTTCTCTAAAAATATTACATAAGTCATTACTAAAATATATAAACCATTATTAAATTCAAATAAAATAAAATTATTATTCTTCATTATTGTATACCTAACAATTTCATACATAAAAAGGAAACGGCATAGAAATTAACATTTCATGAACATATCTTTATAATTTTCACTAAGAGAAAACCTGTTTGTTTAATCGTTTTTTAAATATTCTAGTAAATGGTTTTTTAATTATTATTTTGAAAAATTTACTGCAGAATTTGAAATATTGTTTGAGTTCATGTTGCTTTTAGATTTCGGTAATCGAAAGTGATGAATTGTTTTCTTATAAATCTGTTTTTATTGCATTAAAGTGCATCATAAAAAATACAAATATGGGTGAAACCA
This sequence comes from Argiope argentata, assembly GCA_026289955.1. NCBI lineage: Eukaryota > Metazoa > Arthropoda > Arachnida > Araneae > Araneidae > Argiope > Argiope argentata. The sequence continues at coordinate 2,092,323 of JAOUZG010048650.1, read as the reverse complement.
AAAAAACAGGTGCTTTTCATGTCCACAACTTCACAATTTTTTTCTAGCCCATATAGGGGGTAAAAAACAATGATTTTTGTTTTATCAGTTAGAAAAAACAATAGTTATTTATATTTTAGGAAGTTTATATTTAAAATTTATTTATTTTATCTATATTGCTTTATTTCTTTGTTTCATAAGCGGCAAAACAAACTGTCTCAATGAGCATGAGCCCAACTTTGAAGCGTATATACTTTAATATTTTACTAGTTTCCAAATTATTAGCTTTTTTTAAATGATTAATAGCTTTAGTAGTTTTATAAAAATTTCCAGATTCATTGAAATCTTAATTTTTTAAACTACTTTTTAAGTTTTTATTTTTGTCCCATGATAATTGTAACCTCTGTTACTAACTCCTTTTTCATGAAATTAAATAACTTCAAAATTCACGAACAGAGGTCACTACCACTTTATATTGCAGGCAAAGGTAACTATAAGAGAACTTAAGTGCCATTTTGAATTTCTTCTTCACATGTGGTGGTTCAAAGGCAAAAGATTTTGATTACAAGGTGAGTGTGTTTTCTCTGTGTAACCTCTGTTATTATAGTTTTATACTTATTTAATGTTTTAAAGGCTCAAATTTCTCATTTTATATATTAAATAAGATAAAATCTATATAAAAAATACAATTTCTGTTCATTTTTTTAAGAATATATGAAACTAGTGATTTTTTCTCCTTTAAATGTAACCTCTGTTACACTTAATTTGTAACAGAGGTTACACACAAGTAACAGAAATTACACTTTTCAGTAGTAAATAGTTTGTATTTTTCTGCAATTCATTAGAAGTTGAATTTTAGGTATATATGTTAGCTGTACTACTAAGATGTGTAACAAATTGTATTGTTTGCCTGTAATTGTAAAATGTTATTCTATTGTGGCATAGAAAGTCAATTTCAAGTATGTTATAAGGTAAATATAATGGAAATTGTACTTTATATTATAAATATAATATATTGGTCTAGTTATAGTTTATAATTTCTTGATGATACATCAATAATACTTTCAGGTATCAAAATGCATCCTAAGAAGAATGGTGACAAAATTATAAATGCTGAGAAGCAGCAGTTATATCGTGAACGTAGGCATTTGATGCACCCAGAGAAAGAAGAGGAGAATAAATTAAAAGACAGAGAAAGGTAAGAATAAATGATATAAAATATTTGGAGCTTTTGTATATAATTAACTTAAAAATAAATGGTATTAGTTACAAATGATAAACGTAATTTTTCATAGAAACGGCATATATGATTGCATAGTATGATTTTTGATTATCAGGCATATCGTAAGCTGTAAAAATACATTACTTTCACTATAATTTTTACCATGTCATCTAATGGATTATTCTGATATCAATTTATTTTCTCCCACAGATATCATTCTAAGAAGAAGTTAATTAATGATCTTACAGAAAAAGAAAAAAGATATAGAAGAAAAAACACCAGAGAAAGAGTTAAGCACTTCCGAGAAAAGCAGAAGAAAATAGCAGAAAATGCAGTTCCACCAGTACCTTCAAAAAATTCCAAAAAAGCAGACCTTGATCGAAAAAAGGTGCGACGTGATAGATCCAAGCTATTTAGAGAAAACCAAATGTTAAAAAAAACTATTAGAGACAGAAAAAAGAAAGGCAAATAGGCATCGCAAAAGAGCACTGCGCATGGAGGTAAAGCTTTCACGGAGCATTCTTAAAACACCTGATATTCAACTTACACCTAACTCCCTGACTCAAAAGACTGTTCATGAATGTTTTCGTAATGGTCTCAAAGATGCAAAACAAAAAGTTTCCAGGAAACTTTTTTTACATAATGCAATGAGTGCAGCTATAAAAAAGGTATACTAAATCTTCAACAAATGAAAAGTACAACTTTAAGCAAGTAGTTTCAGAAACATTGTTAAAATATCGTATTATACTACCTTCATTGGCAATGTATTTAGGATTAAAAAGAGGAATTCGAAAAACTTCAGCTGTGAAGGAAAAAGAAAGTATTAGAAGAAAAAAAGCTGTTGAGGCTTTCTTTGGTTGTGATGACAACAGCCGTGCAACATCTGGTAAAAAAGAAACAAAAACCAAAAAAAAAAAGGAGAAAAGGCAAAAAAAGGTTTTTGAATGATTCAATCAAAGGTCTTTACCAAAAGTATGTTGCTGAGAGAAGCAAAATTTCTTATGAGACTTTTAGAAGTTGTCGTCCTTTTCATATAGTAAATCCTACAAATAGTGAAAGAGACTCTTGTCTTTGTGAACTGCACGAAAATGTAAATATGAAGGTCATGAAATTGGCAAGTTTAAAAATTTGTTCTGATTCCGACATTAATAATCTTGTTTCTTTGATTGTATGCGACAAAGCAAAGAAAGATTGCATGTATAGGAAATGCAATAACTGTATTTCGAAAATAGTACCACTGAATAAGAAAAATGATCATAATATTATTACTTGGTTTGAGTGGAACAGGGTTTTACAAGAGATACAAAGTAGTACAGGGGAGAAAAAAATAATAAAAAAAGTGATAAAAGAGAAAAAAAGTGGATCTGAAGAAGACTTATGCAAAAAATTTCAGGTGGAATTAAAGAAATTTTGCAAACATGCTTTTAATATTAAACACCAATATGCTGCCTACAGACAATGTTGTGATAACCTGAAGACTCATGAAGCTATGATTCTTATAGATTTTTCACAAAATTACACATGCAAAATGGGAAAAGAGATCCAAAGTTATCATTTTGGTGGATCAAAAAACCAAGTAACTTTGCATACAGGTGTCCTCTATTGTAGCCAGTCTGAACCCATATCTTTTTGCAGCATTTCTTCAGATCGAAGGCATACTCCTGCTGCAATATGGGCACATTTGGAACCAGTTTTTAAAATAAGAAAAACATTGCCATCAATCAAAGTTCTTCATTTTTTTCAGATGGACCTACTACCCAGTATCGTCAAAAGCAAAATTTTTATCTTCTAAATAATCAATTATATTATTATGGTTTTCAACGAGCCACATGGAACTTTTTCGAGGCTGGCCATGGTAAAGGAGCAGCTGATGGTGTGGGTGCTGCACTAAAGAGAAAGGCTGATAAACTCGTTTCTTTTGGCCAAGATATTACAGATGCAAACCAGTTTTGTGAAGCTATGAAGGGATCAAAAATAAAGATATTTTTTGTGGAAGAACAAGATATAGATTTCATTCAGCAATCCATACCCATAAATTTAAAAATACTAAAAGGAACGATGAAAATCCATCAGATAAGTACAGTGCATAAAGCTGGTAGCCTATCGTATAGAGATATGAGCTGCTTTTGTGGTGAGCAGCATGGTTTTTGTTCCTGCTTCGAATGCCAAAAATTCGACCAGCAAACACATGCAGATGAAAAAAATGAAGTAGAAGATAAGACTAGTTACCCAAATGAACATTTAGAACAGCCTGGACCTGTCTTAATGGAAAATGATGACAGAGAAGTCACTGCAAACAAAATACATAAAGGGGCATTTTTGCTTGTTGAGTTCATATCTAAAAAGAAAACTATGACATTTTATTATGTTGCAGTAACACAGGATGATCTGGAAGATGATGGTGAAGTACGGGTGATGTTCTTGAAAATCTGTGATGGTACAGGAACCTTATTTAAAGCAGTTGATACAGACATTGCGTATATTAATTTTGAGCAAATAAAAGACATTTTGCCAATGCCAACAATAGTCATAAAGGGAGATAGATTGTTTTACAAGTTTCCGTAATCAATTTCAGTCTTTGAAAAATAAATAAATTATTTGATGCGAAATAAATAAGTTACTTGAAACTTCGCTGTAAATTTCTCTTACTGCATGTAACTTCTATTACCGAGTGTAACTTCTGTTACTGAGTGTAACCTCTGTTACTAATAACTAATTATTAGTTTTTTTTAATAATAACACTTGTAAATTGTCAATACTTGTTTGCAAACAAACAAACTCTTGAAGTTTTACAAATCTAACATAAAATTAATCATATTCTGAAGGTTTTATAAGGAGAGATTGGAAAATTTGTCATACATATTTTATCATAAGTAACAAAAGTAAGAAATTATCATAATTATTTATAATTAATATTTTTTTAATCAGAAAAAAAATTATTATTTCAGGCAAAGGACCTGAAAGGTAAGTTAATATATAAAAATCATGTTTTTATTGAAACACAATCATACTAAATTGAGTAGATGTTGTCCAGTAACAGAGGTTACAATTTTCAGATCAAAATCATCTTTGAAAGCCGATATTTTTATTTTTACAGTTAATTTTTCTATGCTGGACATTATTTTGTATATATTACACACATATGAATGTAATAATTTCACAAACTAGTAAAAACTGCATCAAAAAATTCTCAATTGAATTTTTTTTTGAAAAGCACTTGTTTTTTCGGTTTCACCCATATAAAATGCTCCCTAACTTATAGTATATTAAAATAATTTTTAAAGAAAATCTTACTATATCGCATATAAATACATTATTTATCGTTGTTTTCGTAGTTTTAATTCATCCGCTATCTTAAAAAAATAGGATGTAAATAAGCGTTTTATTTCACCAAACATTAAGTAGAATCACCCTATACATTAAATTATTTTCAATTCAAGATATTATTTACATTATCACTATTTTATGCCATATAATTCTTTTAATTTCATAATATTTGGATACAATAAAATTCTAATTTACATAACGTAAATCTTTCTCTTATCGTACAATGTCTGCAGTCACAGTTTTTTTTAATTAAATATAAAATGCCTTGTTTTAAGTTCAACTATTTACTAATAATTTGTATATGTAACTCAGACAAAGGAATTAATTTATTTCTTGGCTCTTCAATTTATTTATTTATATTTGTAGCACCTCTTTTTCCCCTTGAGTAGAGAGCACCCCCTTGTGATGTTTTGTAGAAGACAATCAGTTAAACGCCAGATTTGCATCCTGAGGTCGACCTTATTCCATGCGCAACCCTTTCGCTGATGTCAATTGTTTTCAATTAGAAACCGCGGTAATCCTCCAACCATACTGTTCTTTAACCTAATTCTCGATGTGTTTCTGTAATAATAAGTATTTGTGAATTTTGTAGTGTAGCTGTGTTTATGAAAAATAAAAATAATATATTTAAAAGCGGGTTGTTCGTTAGACAGCCGCGACACACCACTATATTTTTAACTTTCACCATGCAACTCAATGAGAATATTGATATTCTTTAAATTAATTAAATAATTACATTTTCTTATTTTTTAACGGCACATATATAATTTTAAATACTTTTACACTGCTTTATCTCTGAGTTGAGGTTTGTTTTGTTACTGAAATGCTATGGGTTTTTTTTTATTGAATAAGAGAAGTTTCGACTGAAATATTAAGTAACAACATAAATCTTGAAATGCGATCGATAATTCATAAAAATTGAATAATTCCTCTTTCTGCCCTTATACTATTTATGAAAGTGATTACATTCGCACACGTGTTTACGAGATTAACTAAAATTTGATTACTTCTTTCTAAAAATTAAATTTCAAGTTTTGAGAGATAGGAATACAAAAATTACAGAGGCATACAACACAATAAACATAACTCTATAAGGCTTCTAAAATAGTATGAGTTGCATGGCTATTAAAATGCGAAATTTAAAATTGCTTTGCTGAGGAATCCATTAAACTATCTGCAAAAGATACGACCACGCTTTTGTGTAATTAGCAGTACCTGTGAGACAATTGGTCTCGAAAGACGGCTAATATGAAATAAAAATAAAAGAGATCGAGATTGTAGTTGAAGTCTGCATATCTTGATTTCTGATTTGAAAAAGTGGCATGTTTTGAGATTTCTCCTGAAAAATGTGGTAGAAGGGGATCGGCGACGTCTTATCCAGAGATTACTAAGCTTTCATATGATATCAAAACTTACGAAACCGCTCAAATGGTTTCAGTAAGGAAACTATTATTGCCTATTATTTTTTATAAAGAGATTTCGTTCTCATTTTTGTAAAATATAGAATTACCTGTTTCGGATGTCTGACAAGTCCCGGCAAAAAGTTTCTTCTTTGGTCGGAACAATGATCACTTTCTCCAAGCTGGGTGTACCTGAAAGAAAATGATATTTCTTTATAACACCATAATTTAGTAGATGAATGTACGCAATATATATGAGTAGATGGTGTTGAAAGAGCACATAAGGGAAACCCTAAAATAAAAGCAAAGCATCTTCCGAAAACTAACCTAGTAACCTTGAGGAGTAATTGTGCCGAAACTTTCTTGTATATTACTTTTCCGTTAGCCGGGAATTATTTTAGTACTTTTCCGTGAGCAAAATATCGCCGATAAAATTTGTCAGAATTCTACATTATTTGGATATTTTTCTTTTTAAAAGCGATGTATTAAATCTGGCGGAATTCTACATTATTTGGAGATTTTTCTTTTTAAAAGCGATGTATGAAATCTGGCGGAATTCTACATTATTTGGCGATTTTTCACCGGTGTCGGGTTAACAAAAAAGTACCTTCCGAATAAAATGTTGTCTCCCCCCCCCGTCGTTTTCTGGCATCAAAACTTGATTTCGAGCAACGCCATGAGAGTTTTTAAATGTTTAATTTTTGATTTCCAAAACCACATACAAATCTCTTTTTTTTCGTATTATAATGAAAAATCCGAACATATCTTCTGAATACCTTTTATTTCTACTTATTGAAACTAAGTCTTAACACAAAATTTAGTAACAAGAAGTCAAAATAAATTTTATTTGAAATTGTTGTTTTGAATTATTTTATTTAAATCCATATGGAAATACAGATAGATAGGTGATCATCCTTTTTATGAATCTGGTTCAAAATTTAATATAGATCTTCAATTTAGATGCTAAATAAGTGCGCTATATTTTATTCATTTAATTATTATGGTGAAAAAAATTTTTAAAAGGATATTAAATTTCCAACTGTGTTTGAGCGCTACGTTAGCTCATTTTAGATAAATTTTTATGTCTATTCAAAATTTCAACTTTTTCTTTAAATTATTATTTTTCTATCCATTTTACTTTCGAAATTATATGTATATAAGAAAGGTGTCTTGGGGTTTTCTAAGTTAATGTTGAAAATAGAAGACGATAAGTTTAAAGAAACAATTAATTTATTTAGCCAAAACGCAAATTAACACTTAACAAAAATTACAACATTTTACTTATTTGCAAAAGAGATTTTACTTAAAAGATAGCAGAGCATTATTTCGATTAAAGGTGGGGACACCAATAGCCCTAATTTTAGGCCTAGTGCATCCATTTAACAGAGAAAAAGTTAACCGAACCTCACCCTGACTACTCTCCGCAAAGAGAAGTTCCCTAAGTAGCAAAGCCGATACTCTGACGTCACTAACAGATGACGTATGAATTGAAATGATTGATGTCTCCATTTCTTACAATAATTAGGAATTAATTAAGTCGATATGTAGAGTTATATTTTCACCAGTTTCGAAAACATTTAAAATTAATTTATCTTGGTTAATTGGAGATTATTTGGACTCAATATCAATTCCTACATGTATGTTTTATTCTATACAAATGAGCCAAGAATGCTCTAATCCAGACAAAAGGATTATATAGGAAAACCCCATCATATAGTAATCACATCATACAGGAAAAATTAATCCTAAATGTTTGCTTACAAGTGACGCAAAGAATTCGAAGAATTTTAATCGTTTTTACTGACTAAAAATAAAAGATATCTTGATTTTCTGCTAGAAAATGATAAAATTATATGGTGTGATGGTCACACTAAACAAATTTTTCTGGTACATTTGAATACATAAGTTCGGAGCCAGAAGTTTCAAAAACTTTCATTTTTAATAAATTTATTTATTACAGGTAGCATGTCCTAGAAATCTGTACTTACTATCAACAATTGCCGGCAAGTTTTCGATTGGATGAAACTGGTGTCCGTTATCTTGTAAATGATCCACTGCTATGAGAAACTTTGGTTCCAAAGTATTGACAATGTTGGAGGCTGCCTGAAATTTCAGAAAGTGTGATGATTTGTAAACAATTTTTAAATTAATAAAAATATTTCTTATGTTTTCTAAATTTGCATTTGATGCATAATGAATCGAAAATTTTACATTCAATGATACGAGATCTTTTTTGACCTTGTATGACTAAATAATTCTATCATGTGAGAACACTGATCTTAATATTTTAGAAAATTCCAAATAGAAGAATACAATTTTATTTATTATAATAATTGGGAGGGGGTATAATTATATAAAAGAGTCAATACATTAACGAATTTTCAAATTCCAAGTCCTTAATAATTATTTTCCTACAAGTTTATTGGAAATTAAGAAAAATTTATCAATTTATATTAAAGAATATTCAAATAATTAGAGCCAACGACTGAAAATAAACCTGAATACATTATATATTAAAATTTATATGTGATATACAACAAACCATTGATTCTGTAACAAAAACATTTCTCGAAAAATATTTTCATTTCTTATTAATTTTCTGCGAAATTTTCTGATAAATTGCAATTATATTTTTTTTAATTTGTGCAATTTTCTCACATTAGTGCTGAAAAATTAAGAATGTAAGTATGTTTTCATTATTTTTCTCTAAATAAATTCTTAAGTTATATAAAATCACCTCCCCATAATTAGCAAATACCAGATTTCGCTTCGTTAAAATCGGCTTCACAACCTATGGCATCCTCTTTAAATATTCCCTGAATTTATTTTTAAAAAAGCAATTTTTCTTGTCCAGTTAACAAAGTTCTCCGTTGATAGTAATTGATTTAAATTCTACTGTACTTACACAATTTTTTATATCAACTGAATTCAATGAATGATTATGAAGTTCTTAACTTATTTATAAACAATAATTATGAATCATTATGGGGCAAATAAAATTATTTAGAGTTGTATTTTTATTACTTACCCTTGCTCCATAATATGGGAGTGGACCACTCCAAATTGCTCCAATACTTGTCGTAGCTAACATTGCAAAAACCGCTTCCTTCCTGTTTGACATGTAACCTGAAATTTTAGCAAAATAATTGAAGAATGGTTCTGCATTTTTTTAAATTTTTATTCTATCTATGTATATGAAACACTTCACGTCAATTAGATATCTTTCGGATTTTTTGATTCATATGTTGTTTTCCTTTAAGAAATTCAAAATTTTTAAAACTTGTTTTACTAGTCATTACTTATTCTAAATTAGAATATTTTTAAACTGAAAGGTTTATAAAAATTGCTTAAATATAATAAAAAGTACAATAAATAGTATTACTTGATGAGAGTAATGGAATTAAAAATGCTGTTTTATGTTATGAAATTAAATATTCTGTAACTCAATAAACAATTTAAAATCTTGCATGAATTAATAAGTTGATAAAGTTAGACTGGCTTATTATCTGAAACTGCATTATGCAATTTTCATGAGGGTAGAATCGTACAAGTGGTGTGCAAAGGAACCTTTGCACTAAGAGCTATGGAATTTCAACAAAATTATTTCAGACAGCAATTAATTGAAAGGATTAACTGCAATTAACTGACAAGGATTAACTGAAAAAATAATACATCGATTAACCTAAAAAGGTTAATAGTTCGTTGGCTTTATAAGCAGCAGCAATCTACTTAGGATAAAAAAACAAATATACCCTTATGTTTAATGACTGTCTATTCAATGGTCAATGAAAAGTAATTTTCATTAAAAACATATAATTCTATTAAACAATAGAATCCCTACTATGAATTGAAAATGGGCTAATATAGTAAAAATTTTAATAAAAAATCTATCTCCATAAATTGATCCTCATAGAAAAGTTCTCAAAAAAAAGAATAAAAAATTTTAAAATTGATGACAGAACTTTTGTAAATTATCTTATAAATTGCTCGATAATGTATACAAGACAGCAATTTTCAAACTTGAATTATACTTGAATAAATATCTCTAAAACGTTCTACAGGGCGAATTATTGGCTTTCAGCTTCCAATGTAGTAAGTAAATGATTCTTAGTAAAGTAGTGTGTAAATAAGGTTTCTTAAGTTTTCAAATCGATTTTTTATTTAATAACTAAAAATAATATAAAATAATATAAAAAATAATAATAATATAAAAAA
>JAOUZG010048650.1:2017958-2055375 GCA_026289955.1 Argiope argentata | reverse complement strand
CAATGACATACGTGCATTTTCAACGCCAATTGGGGTAACGCGATACAGATTAGAAATTTTTATTTAATTTATTCTGTTTTATTTTAATTCAAAAGTAATTCAAAATGAATCCTGAAAAATTGATTCATTAACAATGTTTAATTTTAAATACATCAAACACCAAGAAAAATAAACGGAATAGTTTGAAATAATCTGTCGGAAACATATGAAACCTAACCTAATTACGTATAAGAAAAAAAAACTGAAGTCTTACTAAAGTTTTTATTGGGAATGTTAGTTTATAATTAATTAATAAAAATTAATCAAATTACTAAATTAATATTTGAAATAAAACTGTATTAACATCAAGTGTCATCCACTAAAAGTTAAAAGGATTTATTTGTAATTGAGGGTTCGAATAAAAATTATTTTATTAATGCTAAGGAACTTAAAATTGTAAAAATTGTGAGCTTTATTTGCTCCATTGTAACACGTAAGATACTATAAAAGAAGCTCTTATTCATTCACTCATCAACGTGATTTTTTTTCAATTTTATATGTAAAAAAATAGAAAATTCATAAAATTATATCAATAATTAAGCTTGGGAACTAAAGACAAGTTTATAAAGTTTTTCCAAAAATGTTATGTTTATTTATTTTGCTTAAAGTTGTTGATACCTGATAACGAGTGAATTATAATTCAAATTATAATAGCTATAATTTAAAAGTGTTGTGTCAGTTAAGCAATCGGAAATCTCTCACGAATTCTATTTGTTAAAAAATGAATCTGAAACTTTATATAATGTTGAATAGTTTGTTTTGAAAAGTTAAATACCTTAATATATTACACAACAAACTACTTTAAAATTAATGTTTAACAATGGAAAGATATAATTAAAAAAATTCTGCAAAAGCATTTATTTCTCAAAATTATAGAGTTGATTTCTAATTACTTATTGAGAAACTAATTGCTGCTTAGAGAGAGTAATTACTAGAAATTAGTGATTAGAGATTAGATATACTAGATTAGAGAAAGAAATAACTGGTTAGGAAGTAACCCAATTTAAGAATTACTGAATATAGAAACTAATTACTGATTGGATGATAACAAATTACTTATTTGAGAAATTAATTTTCGTATCTCTTTAAATAACCAAGTAATAAAGGCAGTAATGACTTTTTTAAAATGAAACTAAATGAAGTCAGAATAAAGTCAATTCGGATTACCACTTAAAGGAGCTCGTTAAAATTGTAATTCCTTTATTCTGAATATTAATAAAATCTCATCTTTACTATTAAAATATACTCATTATATATTAATTAAAATTTACTTTTTATATATTAATAGTAAAGTGTAATTTTTAGTATAAATTATTTGAAAACTTCCCTAAATTTTGATAAAGAAAATTAAACATTCTTTTAAACTTCGCTCCAAATTTTATTACTATTTTTTAATCATTGTAAGTAATTCAAAAAATAATTAGTAAAGTTTTTTAATAATATAAAAATAATATTTTGCTTTGCTCTAAAATTTTAGTGCAAAATGATGTGCACTAAAAATGGTGTGCAAAGTGCACTAAAATAATAGTGCACTTTGATGTTATGAAAGATCTGATAGAGTTTCAAAGACATAACATGTTGTAGATGACTAAAAATTATGTTTTAGTTATCTACAACAGCAAACCTAACTGACAATTAAAATAAAAGCCACTTAGTCTAGTTTTTGTGTCAGAAATTCATCAAAATTGCTCCTAAAATTATTACTTCAATATCTCCAAACATCCGTTCACAGACACAAAAACTCAAGTAATTGAAATTATAATTTATTCGCTATAATTATCAATCATTTATTATTGATATTCGTAAAAAATTATAAGAAAACTAAAATGATATTTTATTACTTGGTTGCATGGTTTTTGAAATGATTCTATTCTCACAAAATATTTTAAATGGCACATAAATATTTTGTGATTGCCATTTTACTTCAAATAGCAAAGAGCCAATTTATAAAATGGATTTGTTCATGTCCTTCCCTTGAACGTTTTTAACGGAGTATTATATTCTTTTAAGTCAAATATATCTGGGATATACAAAATTTATGCATCTTATTTTATCATTTGGAAATTAAATATCAAAGCGCAAATGGGATAAAGGATTTCATTTAAAACGTTTAAAATGTTACAAAATTACTTCGATCCAATACTATAGTGCTTTGAAAAAATTCAGAATTTTCCCTTTTGGCCTCTTCAGGATAAATATAGCTTATTCTCTTATTTAAATATTTTACAGTTTTCATTGAAAACTTTTTTCATCGAATTTTAAATATTTTCAAAATTTACCATCTATCTTGCTATCCTTTTTATCATTTAACCTGGTACTATATTGCCAGAAAAACCTTTTTTTTTGCCCAAATAAATAATATTAAACAAACAATCAGCATGTTTTTAAAATGTGAAAATTAAAAAATGTATTGTCTTTTTAAATATACAGATTTACTGATATTCAAGAATATGTAATCACTTACTTGCGTAATAAATATCTGCAGCTCCAAATCTCTCTCCATTTGGGTTCAGAATGTCATCGCTAAGAATAAATTAGAAATAATTAATGACTAGAATATTTCAACACGCTATATATATATAGCAATATATTTATATTTTTAGAAAACATTACAAGAAAAAACAGTTAGGATTTTTTAAAAATTCATACTTTGTTTTATATAAACGTGCCTTTTTTATAATCAGTTTAGACGAATTGCTGAGTAAGCAAAATGTGCTTAAAAAAGACTTAATTAAATAAATTTATAAAAAATATATATATAATTCATGAATTATAAAACATTAAGACCACAATCTATGTTAAAACGAAATAGAAAAGAAAATAATTTAAAACTAATTAATTATTTATATTATATTGGAATTATTTATCAGTCTAACTACATTATGTTCCACTCGACAAGAAATGTGAAATAATTTTTAGTTTCGTATTTGTTTGAAGTTTAGCATTCATATTATTTTATAATAAAAGTTTTATTGTTTTATAAATTTATAAATTAATATAATTTTATTAATTAATTTTATTCTATAATTTTTTCTTTGCCTTTACGATAGTGCATACAAAGTGTAGCCTAAAGAAAGTTTTAATTATTAATCATGTTTAATCTTCCCTGAGAACTTATTAGTTTTGCTAGTTTTATTATATATATATTCAAATAGATGAACTAAAATAAATGATTAATGGTAAATTAAATGCGCATTGAATTATGAAGCAAATTTAACCAATTATTATTAAACAAGCGTTCCTCTTTAAGCTTGAGAAGCTGTAAAAAGCCACAAAATACCTATATCCATATTTGTTCATATGAAATATTAAACATTAATATAATTTTTTTATTCTCTTATGATATCTTTTAAAAACCTAATTATTGAAAAAAATATAGATATCATGAAATATAGATATATAAAATATCATGAGAGAGCAGAATAATTATTTAAAAATTCTAAAATTTGGGAATCGAGTATATAAATCTGACTAACCTCCTTCCAATGATGACCATGCCTCTTGTGTTGGGGTCTATCCAACATTCATCATTTTGGCACCAAACACCTAAAGCACAAGTTTTTTTCCATTTATTTCAAAATATCAAAAACCAATAAACTAATAATATTACAGTTACAACAAATTTAAAATATCAATAAAAATTCTAGAAAGGAATTTTCATATATTTTGTCTTTAAGCGAAATTAATGAAAGTTAATGCTCTCATATAAATAAATTAATTATTTGGATAGGTATTATTTTTTTATCCATAATACAAAAGTATTGAAATTATTTTCACTTTGATTTGTAAAAAAAACCCTGATTTCTCCTTTTTTTATTAATTATAACAATAAAAATTGTATACATTTTTTGTTAATGATTTCTCCTCAAAGTAATTTAATCATTGAAGTGAGAAATAGTACATTTTTGTTCAGTACTTCTGTCTATAAAATGGCAATGCAAACAGAATATGAAACAACATGTTTCACACTAAATCGAAAATACCTACTTAATAAATATTTCTTTAAACTAAGCATCAAAGATATTAATATAATTATTTCAAATAAAAACATTTAATTAATAGAAACTAAAGCATAATATGGGTTAAGCTCGAAGCAGACAATTTGCTGCTAAATACAACTTTTTTATTTCAGAATTTTTTTAAAAAAATTAATCAAGGAATATTTTAGATTCATTAATTAGCATCATAATTCTTTGAAGTTCACAAATGTAATTCCACAAATATTCTGTCATAAAATAAATTACAATGAAATATGAAATAAATGTATTATCCCTATTTGCCTATATATCTTTTTTCATGAAGGCAAAAGAATGTCCTGACATACTTAAAAGGAACTTTCTTTAAAATCGAAAGTTCTTTCTAAGGACAATTCACCATATTGTAAGTTAAAAAAATAATGCATTCATCTATAACCCATAATTGTGAATTCTAGCTATCGGAGATCAAAATCATATAAGTATGAACTTAATCATCTTGATTATATCCGTTTTTCAATAACACAAAAAAGAGTGAATAATCTTTATTCACAACATCATATAAAAAATTTAATATAATGAGTTGCCTAATTTGAGGATTGAGAGCTTAACTATGTTTATATAACAATAACTTCAAATGTATGAATTAAACATAAGTTCCTTTCTAAATTATTATCTAGCGGTAAATATATTTCCTTTCATGTTAATAATAAGATTCTGTTAATCTGACCTTTTAAAGTATTTTGAATATGTAATTTTTAAATGACTCTTCTTGTGAATAATCATTTGTTTAGCCTTGATATTCTCCTGAAATGTTTGATGCTGTGCATTTAGACAGTAATATTAAGTAAAGGAAAATTGAAGTAATCACACAAATTGACTACTCTAAACCGAAAAACTGAATGACTGAACCGTTATGACAACATCACTGGAGGGAATTGTGGTTAAGTCTTAAAAGCCATCACCAGCTACGGTACGAACCTTCCGGAAGGGCGTACTCTTCGCCATCGAAGAAAGGTAGTTAACCCTCTCCTCTTTTTGTAACCACTAGTAGTGGGGGAGTAACAACCAAACGCCACACCGGAAGCTTTTCATCCTCATTTTTGATGTTCTTCCCGATAATGGAATAAGTAAATTGATATAAATTAATGGTGTAAAGCTCACCTTTTGTACTTTTTTTGTACTCGCACCTCATAATTTTGTACTTTTATTTGCATTTCTCAGGGATATAAAAATTAAGTTTCATATTCTTAAGCTTTATATTTTTATTCAATGTTACGAATAACATTAGATGTAAAATGCATTTGGAAATGGGTTTTTTATTTAAGAAGGGCAAATTTGTACCTGGGAATTTGGTGAGGTATAATTCTTCTAACTTCCTTCCTTTAATATCATTCCAGACTCCGACAGGGAATGACGGGTTTGGAGTGCAAATGACCAGCTCACCTTTCTGTCCGATGACAGAATTACCTGCAAAAAGACATAAGTATTTAATAAACAATTAATCAAGATTTTTTTTAAATTTTTATAATAAGGAAGAAGAATATGTATGTGCTGGTGCTATTTGGATCCGACAGTTTGGTCTAGAATTGAGAAATTTAACTGAGATATACTTAGAAGGGTGAAAATATGCACTTTCAGAATTGGTTTTAAATTTTAATTGATAAAATAAAGGCGAGATTTTAAAAATTTTCTGTGATATCTTTCAAAAATAGGTACTCACGTATTATACCGTCTTCGCCAATGATCACCAAAGGTTTAATAACTTATTGGCGACGGATTTAAATTTTGCGAAAAAGATTAACGGATTACACCATTGCCGGATTGCCATAATTGGCGGTTTAGCAACTCATTGGCGACGACATCACATTTGGAGATAAAGTTGGACGGTATAATACGTAAGTACCCAAAAATATTACACAAAAAAATGTTTTTATGCTGTTAAAATTTTAATTTTTTAAATGATACCAGTTTATTTGTAACATAATTTTTTTCTTCATTTTGACATTTTTTTAAAAATATTTTTGGTGTAATTTAAAATAATATATTCCATTTCCGCAAAGAACAAACTTCTCTACTGTTTCAAAAAATTTAATGGCTTGGTTTTATTCCATTATTGAAAACTAAGAAATAGATTCGGCTTATTATTTAAGTAATTTTATTGGAAATAAGGAAATAAAATTACATTGTTCACTAAGCAACGCTAATGTGAAGGTATATTACTCAGGCAATTACTTTTACAATTTGTTTTATGGTGCTATCGATTTTCATTAGTAATGTTCATGCACACAATAAACTGAGCAAGTGTAAGATTTTTTAAATATCGTAAATATTTATTATGTTATTTAAAAAATCTATCGCTATTTGATGCTTAAAGTTACTTTGAAAACAAAAGTTGTGCAAGAATAATTTTAATTCAAATAAAACAACACCAATAGTTAAAGCGGACTAGATCATTGTAAGTTACGAGCATTTACAATTTAAAAACATTTTATAATTTTATATCACTAGAAATTTATTATGTTTCCATTTTTTAACTAACCATCAAATTCATTTGCATTTTCTAGCTTAATAGTATTAAGATCAATGTTCTTTTGATAAAAAAAATATATCAAAAGTAATTTCAAGTTGATGTCCATACTCTTAATAATTTAAAGATAAAGTTTCAAATAGCATATGTTTGTGTTTAACCCTTAATCTACTGACAGTACTTATATGTACCATTTAAATCTGAATTATATTTTCATAATATGACTATTTTTGCCGATGGTATTCTAAAAACACGGAGAATGTATCCCAAATAGCAAGATGTTAATATAAGTTAAAAGTAGAAATAAAAAATATTTAATTAATAATCAAATTAATTAAAATATTTGTATTAATTAAAAAATTTCTCTTGGTTTCTCTGAATTATTCTGCAAAGAAAACTGCTGGTTAAAAAAAATTGATGGCAACATAATTCAGTAGATAAAGGGTTAAAGTGAAAATATTTTCATCTTTACCTTCCGCATCGAAGCACTTCCAGTCAACACCCAATGCAGGAGCCTGAATTTCGGCGCTGTAAACTGGGGTGTTCCAATCAAAGCCAGAGAATACTCCGATAACCTCAGTTGCTCCTAAAATTTTAGAAAGAATGCATTCTCTTAAACAAATTTATCATAATAATCAAAATTAACAACTTAGAACTGTCAGTGTAAATCGCAGCAATGACAACAAAAAAGTCACTAATTCCTTTTAAGTTTAAATTCATTCATCCGATCCAAAAAAATCGTCACTTGAATAATAAAGATAAAATATTTAAAAAATATCAAAAAAATAATTTAAATTTTGCGTCACAATTATTTTTCATTTTAGAAAAAGGAATTTCTGATTGGATTCCAAGTTACAAGAAATCGTTTGCACTTTTAATATCGTTTAAATTCTAACATAAAAGAAAATTATTTTTTAGAATCGAAATATCTAGATTAATTACTCAACTGAAATCTTTTTATCGTTTGGCTATAATTCTTCAGGTTGCCAAATATTATAATGTTAAACAGAAATGCAAATAGAAAATTGTATATAGAGTTTTCGTTAAGTTTAAATTTAAAATAATATTGATAGAGAAATTTAATACCTTCTTTAATAATATAAATAGTGACATAAAACTTCATTTAATAAGAAATGTATTCTTAATGTTCTGGATAAATAATTGAATGGCTTTTATTTTATATTTTAAATAGAAAGTGAAAAAAACCAAAAATTTTATGTATTTATTTTGACTAGTTTTGTTCTATTAATACTTGTGTACGATTTAAAAGCATATTATATATTAATAAGGAATTAAAAACTTTATTTAATTAATTTTAACAGATATTATGATGTTTATTCCCTAACTTACAGTTATGTATTATGTTTTTATTTGCGAAATAGCACATTAATCGTAGAACGTTTATTAAACTAGCAACATATTTTTATGCAAGGATTATAAATAAATCATAAAATATGATTGTATCTCATACATTATCTCAAAGAAAAGGGCCTCTATATTTATCATACCAATAAATACTGGAAAAATAATGATTTATTTTTCAGTTTTTATCGGTTTCATATAACATTAAAATGATCTAATACTACATATTTTTAAAAAAAATTTAGAAGGCAAAAAAAACCTTTTTTATCACGAAAGAAATCAATAAATTCAAAAATTCAAATTATTTGGATAATGGTTTTTTTAAAAAAATACAAATTATTTGAACATTTTTAATACAAATTATTTGAACAGATTTTTTGAAAAAATACAAATTATTTGAACAAATTTTTTGAAAAAATACAAATTATTTGAACAAATAAAAAATGAAATAGACAAATACAAATCATTTAAGTACTGGAAACTCATATAATTATGATTTTTTAGTTTAAATATTTAAAAATTTTATTCACAATTTTTATAGTAACTGTTAGAAGATTGAGACATTATCGATTTCTTAACAGTTCAAAACGAAAAGTCAAAGGACTTGATCAGACCGATGGAAACAATACTTAAAACGCATGACTGGTAAACAACTTCGGTGGGACGTTACGTTCTATTATCAGTAATTTTACTGTCCATCACCTTGCAGTAAATAGGTCAGAGTACTGCGCACTCACGCCCAAATACCGCAGTGTCAAGGTGTTGTTTTAAAATAGGTTAAATTAGGGAGAAAAAAACAAAATATCATTTCTTTCGCTTTTATACAGTAAAGTAATAGAGAATATTCTTTTTTTTTTTTTTTCAAATTTTTCACCTTGAATAATATAAAACTTTCAGTTATTCAACCATTTGTTCAATTTATTTATTTGTTGTTTAGTTAATGAGATTATTCAGATATGTAATAATTTTCCCTATTTTCAAACAAAACATTGCATGATATTTATCAATTTTGGTTTTTTTGATATTGAATTACAAAATGCATTTTTGGTGTTATTAAAGACATATAATTTATCAATTTTATTTATTAAGAAAAGGAATCAGATGGTGGCTGTTAACTTTTTCTTTAATCTTTAATCTTTTAACTTTAATATTTTTCTTTGAATCTATTAAGTTTCAAAGGAGCCTTTTTAAACTCTAAACAGGAACAATTCATCAAAGAAGGTGATAAAAATGAATGGTGTGGTTTCTCAATAACTCATTTTAAAAGGTAACCAAAATTAAACACCGAGGAAATCCAGGAAACATAGTTTATTTCCTGCTTTTTAGAAATAATAAATTGAATTTTTCTAATTAGATTTGATAATCCAACTTCAATTTAAAGTATCAAAATAAATAGAGAAAATATTTTTTTTAAAAAAAATGAAATCTGTAATCATAAATTTCAAATTATCATGTGAGAACATTATTATTTTTAAGTCATTATTTGTCTTCATTAATTTAAGCATTAACATTTTGAAACAATCACGAGACTTCTCTATCGTCTCTATCCCTTTCTCTCTATGTATTTATGTATATAATGATAATTTTTTTAAACTTTCATTTTCAATTTTTCTAGCTATCAAACAAAATTTTGGAGCTCGACCGATTTTGAGATGAAATAACAGCTATGATGTTATAGTTCTACGTCAAACTTTTAAAAATGCATCTGCTGTCAAAGAAACATACATAATAATAATGCAATGCTGGTAAAATCAGGTGAAAAATGGGTACTTAAGTACTATACCGTCTTCGCCAACGATCACCAAGGGTTTAGTAACTTTTTGTCGACAGATTTAAATTTGGCGATAAAAATCAACAGATTACTCCATTGCTGGATTGCCATAATTGGCGGTTTAGCAACTCAATGGCAATGACTTCAAATTTGGCAATAAAATTGGACGGTATAATACATAAGTACGTAACTAAGTAACAGTATAATAAGTAATTATAAAATGCATGCGATTAAAAGATGGTGATGAATATTGCCAACATGATTTCGAGCTTCAATTATTCGAAAACCTCTAACGAAAACAACATCATTTTCTCACATGATAATAAAGGAAAGTGGTATTTATGAATATAAATTTTTGGAATAAAATTTCATCAATAAAAATGCTATTCATGGTAGAAAAAAATAATGTCTTCAAAGATGGCTGATTTTCACAATGTTTAAAAATTGAAATTATATACCAAACTTTTAACCCATTATTATATGTTCAGAGATTAAAAAACATTTAACACTCAATTATTTCAAACATATAAAACCTAAAACTTGATAATATATGAAATACCGGTTTTTATAGCATAAGAAGAGTTATTCAATTAAGAAAAATTAACTATACATAAATTAATGTGGAAACAAAGGGTATAAATTGTTTTGCCACAGATATGAAATATCTTAAGAAGTCTCTATTTAACTCAATTTTAATCAAATCTTCATTAACTCAATCAACTTTATATCAAGAAATATTACGTCAACAGTTTGAAAACTTCCCGGTTAGCAACGATTTTAATCACAAAAATTGATTTGCAACAAAAACCTTGATTTGATGGTAGTAAAATATGACATCTCATTCCCTAAATGGTAATTTTCGCGGTTGGCTGAAACCAACTTTCTCCATGTTCAGACAAACAAAAAGTCTACCCTAGATTTCTGCCTCCACGGAAGAACGGTTTTAAAATTGAAGCATCCTCAAGGTCATCCATCCACTGCGCCTCAAAACAGAAAAGTTAAATAACTAGCATTGCAGAACGGTGTCAACGATATTTCTGCCAAATTAGGAAACACCGCCAGTATGTTCAAGGCTAGTGGAACGGAAGTGGTCGAGATTCAATTTTTTTCCTCCTCATCTGGAAACATTATTTCAGATAATCCTTTGGAGACAATCAATACACAAAAACCACGTGACCCATTAGTGGAATCAGTGAACCACAGTCTTTTATTTGGCTTCAATTGTATCTCTTTTGTCCTTTAAAACAAATGAACGTTCAATTGAAGGTTAAATCCAAAATTGTTCGTAAGATTTCGATTTCAAAATTATTCCGGATATTTATTTCTGAATAAGAAACAAAAAGCATCTCTTTTTTGTAAGTGGGCCACAATTTATGTGGTATCTAGTTCATGAGTAATCCTATAAATGGAATAAAACGTAATGAGGTGGAAAGGTCCTCACTAAGGAATCTAATGATCTCAGTCTGGAAGCGCGCTGCCACTGAATAATACGTGGACCTGACGAAAACAAAATTTATATACGTTTGTCAAATGCTTTTAGAGAAGTCGAAATCTGGAAGTAAAATTTCACTGACACTAAACTTTACTCAGTCTTGGTTTCACTGATATCAGAGATTATCTTTCGAAAACGTAACTTTTTTGGCATGAAATTAATCTAACAAATAATATAAAATACATTTTTTAATCAGTTCCCATTTAGGTCAACAAAGAAATTTTTTATTTTAGTTACTTTTTATTAAATAATTACAATTGATATAAATATGTATAGAAATACGGCAAACAATATTAAATGGCAAAATAGAAAGCGAATTTCCTGACAATCTTCCTTTCTCCTTTCTATACATGGTGCTCGAACTCGCTGTCCAAGGGATGCGAATCCAATGCCCTACCATTCAGACTATAACGGCCTAACAATTGCGATTACTATATATAATTGATCAAAAAATTATACCAGATTTAAATTTTTAACCGCAATTGAAGATTCAAAGCCAATTACGGCAACTAAAAATGCGTGATTTTTCGACACCAATTGGAGTAAATCAATGCAGATTAGAAATTTCTTATTTTCTGTGTTATGTATTATTATAATTCGAATGTACTTTAAAATGAATCGGGAAAATGAATTTATTAACAATGTTTAATTTTAAAGACATCAAATATTATGAAAATAAACTGAATCATTAAAAAGAATCAGCCGAACACACGTTAAACCTAACCTCATAAGAGTGTGGGGGGGGGAACAAACTGAATACGTTACTTATTTGGTGATGGGAAAACGAATTATTTTGGTGAGAAAGTTAGTTTTTAATTAATTAATAAAAAATTAATAAAATAATATTTTTAAAAAACTGCATTAACATCAAATGTCATCTACAACATGTTTAAATTAAATGGACTTGAGTGGATGAATAAACAGTATTTTATTAACGATTGAAAATTTGAACACACACATATATATAGGGAGAGTGTGAACTAATAGTAGGAATTTTATAAGTTTACTATTAGACGAAGACTCTCACTGTAAAGAAAAATGTAAGATTTAAATAAGAATAAGTGGGACTAGTCTCCCCCAAACAATCTCTTAAATTCTCTAATAAACTTGTCGTACTTGAATATAACAGGCTTACATAGTATTCAAAGATAAAATTTAGGTTTCAGACAAGTTTTACTCCGTCGATTGGAACAGAAATTTAACATAAAACTCCGCCTGTAGTTACAAAATACCTTACCGAGTTTGATATATTTAAGTCACTGCATTTTTCAACTATGCAATCTCAATGGTTCTGAAAATACAGACCGACAGTAAGTCAACCCGTTGTTGGATTCGGCTCAAAATCGATAGGCGCCTAATAATGAGTTTCTAACTTATACGATCTCAAAATTTTCATTTAAAAAGAAATCCATTCTCAATGAGAAGAAATATTTCTTCTTATACTATCGTTACAATCGTTGACCAATAGATATATTTAAAAGAGTTTTGAGACAAATTTTCTTTCTGATCAGAAATTACTCACTCTATATGCGTTTATAAAATAACACTTTCCTATGAAAAATATCAATTAAAATTAATAATAACACAAGCATATACATTCTCCATGTTTGTGAATAGTTATATTTTTTCTACCAACAAGCAGTGTTATTACACAAAAATATTTTACAAATAATATTTTTAAACAATGAAATCGCATTTTACCGAAATTTCCTCTTTTAGTGATTAAAATTAAATTAACAATCAGTTTATAATTTATTTTGTAGAGTTTCCTACTAGAGACAATATAATAGAAGTAATGGAAAGCAATAGATATTTTTATCAGAAAAATTCAAGCTTTAAAGCGTGTAGAAAATGTTTCAAACTCACCGTATAAGCAGTTCACAAACATATCTGCCTTCACTCTGTTCAACAGAAAGTCGAAGTTCTGCAGTTTCACGGGACTTGCTCCGACAGTCAGCATCTTCAAGTATTCAAGTTTGCAGTCTGGGCCTAAACAAAAGATTTGAGAGTTATAACTTCGAAACTTATATTCTTTCAGATTATTATATAATAAAAGAATATCATTAACGAGATTCGTGTAATTCAAACACCTAATGTAATACAGCTCTACATTGCATAAAAATATAATTATCTTAGCATTTTATTTTATGCGATAAAATATACATTAAATTCAATGGTTTCTTTCAAAATTGACAATTATGGATTCAATAATAATGAAATACGGGCGTGCTTTCTGACTCAGTATTATTTTATTTGTAGTTTAAAACATATAATAAAAGAAAATACGTTCTTTTCGTAATACCTTAGCTAATATGACTTTTTAGCAAGAATCAAAAAAGTTTAAAGAAATTATGAGAAAAAAGGACTTATGTGAAATTTACGTTGAAGACGATATGAAATTAAATTTGTTTTTAATGCAATACAAATCAATATTACTAGAAGGATAAAATGCTACTAAATATATTGGATTGCCTTTTTTCAGCATTCAAAAAAGGGATCTCTGAAGAGATCTTCCATTTATTTTTGAAACAAAAGAAAACATTTGCTTATTAACTAAACAGATTTCAGATTTTGATTTTAAGTATCATTATTTATTTTATATTAATCTTTCAACTTAAAGATTATCGTCTCATATCTTACCTGGAACCACGTCATTCTTTTCCATTTTATCCACGACGCTGGTGGCCAAGAAAGTGTAGGCCACCTTGTACTTGTCAATAACTTCCCAAAATCCGGCTTCAGGATAGAAGGGACATCCATTGTATAACACTAACGTCACGCCAAGTGCAATATTTGAGATGAAGAGATTCCATAAATTCCATCCCACCTACGAAATCGAATGTCGAGTAAAAAAAACACGCTTAAGAAGCATTAACTTGCGCTACTCGCTTTGAAAATTCAAAATTTAAAAATAAAACCAGTATTATCCTGTATTTAAGATAAAAAGTAAAATTCTAATAAAAATCTAGGTTGAAATTTCCAAACGATATATATATTGTTACTATTTTATTTCGAAGAAATATTTTTAAAAATATGTGCTGCCATCTGTTAGCTTTATTTTTTTTTAAAATTAAGATTTAATCATGCGCTTCATCATCAATTCTGGTGATACGCAGTGGTTTATTAAATTGTCAAGAAGTATAGCCTAGATACATGTTAAATGATTTATAAAGAAGTATTTTTAGAATCAAAGTGAAAGAAAATCAAGTACATTCTATGTTAATCTTGCAATAATAAATATTTGAATTTCCTTATAATGTAATTGTATATTATATTTAGAAATTTTAAAAAGTTAATAGTTTAAAATACAAAAAAAAATTACAAAATAATAAACAATCACATTCCACTCACTATCTTATATTATTATTCCAATGTCTATTATAAAAAATATATTAGAAATAAACTGGCTACTAATGGCAGCAAAATAATATTTCATAAATTATTTTCTAAAAAATTAGAATATGAAAATTCAAGTAACAGATTGAAATAATTTTCACGAAAATCATAAAATTGGAACTTTAATATTTAAGTCTTTGTAGAAAAAAAATATCTTTATAATTGAAATTTTTTTGTGATGATAAATAAAATAAATATCTCTCGTTATATAAAACTATACTTACTGGATATGGTGTAAGAACGACATCACCCTTCACCAAATTATAGTGCAGATTGAAATCTCTAAATAGTGGTAGCAGGGACTGAAAAAGAATTTTTTTTTCATTATTTAAATTTATAGATATTTAAATAAAATGCTTTTAAATAATATTTTAATTATTTAATATATTCATATTATTACATTTATAGCATAATATTATTTAATTTTTTTAAATTATATGTCTATCAATGAGGTAAAGAAAATATACAAATTAGTTCCCCTTTCATCTATTACTTCAAAAACTTTTTTGTGCTGTCATCTATATTATTTAAAGTTAACTACAAAATTAATGTAGTAAGTGACTGTCAATGGAACCTATAAGTTATGTCAAACAATATCATGCTGGCAATAAGTTTGTTTTCAAATCTTTTATTCATTGAAAGCATTTTAATTATAAAAATAAAAGTAATATTATTTTTTAAACATATGATAAGTATTTTTAGAAATAATGCAGTTAATAAATAGATTAGAACATTTAAAAATGAACTGCATTTGTTTGTATGCCATTGTATTATATTGGAGCCTGAAAAATTCTAGTGACAATTTAATAAAAATCTTCATTATCAGAAAATATGTTAAGGTACCATTATTCTATAAAATATAATAAAAATAAAAATATGCTCGTAAAGAATTTTACGAATATATTAAAATATTTAAATGAAATTTCAAGTAGTATGTTATTTCCAAAATGTTTTTAATTGTCATACCTGCTTTTTCTAAATAAAGAAATTAAATCAAAATCCTCAATATGTATGAAGAATTTTATTTAGTGAGTATTTAAAATTCCACAAATATACACTTAGTAAAATAATTTTTTTACTTTGAAATATTGCAGTTTTATTTTTAATAATCCATTTGGATTTAAAATTAATAATACAATAAAAAATTTTAACATAGATTTGTTACACCTTTCCTCAATAGATGGCAGCAGCACCTAAAATGGAATGTCATTTGATTTTTTGGTTCAATGATTATTCCCTTCCTATGTTTCTAATCATATTTCTTGATGCATAACAAATTCGAAAAAAAGTGTTATCTATTCATATCCATTTGATCCATTAATAAAATATAAATCTTCATGCATATTTTAAGTTTAAAGGCAAACAATATAAATCGATTCTACTGAGATCACAACTAGTAATTCATTGCCACATCAATATTACAACTATTCTGAATACTAATCAAAGTATGTACATTCCTTTTTTTATAGATTTTTTCTTTCTTTCAATGAATAAATAAATAATCAATTAAATCATCAGAAATTATTTTATTTTAAATTAAATTAAAATACATAATAATAATGAAAAAGTGTCCGTTATTTAAAAAACTGTAATAAATTTTTCACAAAGAAAAAATGTGCGGCGTTCATATTTTAAATCAAGCTATTATTAAATTTTAGGTAATATAGTAAATATAAAAGTAATATAATAGATCTGTAAAAAGTAAATTTATAGTTTAAAAAAATAAAAATAACAACAAAGGTTTATTTGTGTCTGTGAAAATTCGCCTTATAATACCATGATTTTAGTAGGTTAATCTCAGAAATTTTCTTTATGTATGTGCATAAAGAAAACATTTGATTTATATAAAAGAAAGGAACAATTTAAGTTAAAGATTAGATCATGATCAAAATGCTCATGATGGATCCCAATTCGTGTACATAAAGTCAGAGACAGAAAATATTCAACTATTATAAAATAATCTTAATCAATTATCATAATCTTTTCCTAAACATGATGAGCAACTTTGTTTCTTCAAGATTTTTATTTAACTGTTGTTAATAAGATGGATTAACAATTATAGACCCTTCAAAAACTTACAGAGCATGAGTGAACGAGACCTTTAGGTTGACCTGTAGTGCCAGAGGTGAAATTAATGCAGATGGGATAATTTGCGGGCAATTGTTCGAAAGTCAGAGTGGGCACACTTCCGTCAGGATTGCGACCCACTTTCAAAAAATCTTCTAGGAAGACACTGAAAGAAAGTAATAAAAAATTTAAAACATTTCAAATAATTAAAATATAATAATACTAAAAAAATTGTCTGTAAATGCTTATGATTTTTATATGCCCCCATTCCAACTGCATGTGCGTAAATTAAGATAATATGTCCTTGCAATAATCCGCTTTGTTTCTCAATGATAAATAAGTTTTTAATATAAGAGAACATTGAATGTTTAAATAATGAAATTTTAAAATACCAACTTCTTATTAGGTTTAATTCGATGGAAATCAAAAGCAATTATTTTCATAATGACTTTCGTATTTCGAAAGCCATCTATTAATAAAAAATTACATTATTCATTGAAACAACTATCTTTTGTATATTAAACACTAAATGCAATGCTCTGGTTAGAGAATAATCGACGATTTTAAAACTATTAATGAAAACAGCATTTGAAAAAAAAATTATAATTGCCATAACATTCATAACCCGTAGGAAGTAGAGCAAATCAAATTGTTGAAATGGTAAGTATTCAAGCCTATTCTATTTAAAATATGTAAATTTAAAACATATATAAATTAATTTTATGCTTCTAAATTCTTTTTGTGATGACAATAATAATAAATTGAAGGTATTTAAGGATTTTTGGAATACATCATAATAAAGAAAATCTAAATCAGCATTAACTGCCATATTAAAAGATAATAAAAAAATCTAACATCAAAATAATTTTTTTACAAATTTTTTATTTATTTTATTAGAATTTCAAATCTTCAAAAATCACAACAAATTTCAATTATATAAGTAATTAATAAATAGATCACACGAATTTAAACCCATTTTAGATACAAAATTGTTTCTTACTAGCAAATTAAACTTAACTATTTTCCAGTAAACATAGTTATTAATTATAACATCCTAAGATAACTCAGGATTTTAAATAACTACTTCAGACTCCATATATTTTACGATATATAACGTTTATAATAGCATAAAAAATTCTCAACAATGATTAACATAGAATAACATATTCACAACATTGGATTTTTAGCTGTTACTTCGTGTTAAAATCATTTTCATTACGAGATGTTAAAAATAGTCTGCAAAATCCTCAAAAATTATTTATGCAATGAATAACAATGAAAACCAATCATAATTCAAAATTTAAAATTGCTATTTCAAATTGCAAATATTTTAAATTACCCAATTCTAAAAATAGAGGACAGACCACATTAATATTTATTTTTTATGTTAAAAATTGTCAAGTCAATCGTTGCAAGGAATTTTTAAATACTATTTTAGATTACAAATCCTCACATTTAGCGAATGAAACGGTCGATAATTATTCATAAATTCAATTACTCAATATGGCAAATCCATTGATATTTTGCAATAACTTTACCAATATTGCAATTTTCAATCAGGGAATTTTTTTTGTTCCTTAAAGTAATAATAATTGAACCGAAGTTATTTTAAATTTCAGTGCAAAAATGTAAATGAAATATTTAAAATATTTATCGAAAATATTTAATGAACATGTATGAATTTAATAATTTTTACCATCTGGGATCCAGTTGTTTTATATCGATCGACAAAGTTTCCTTTTTGCTGGGAACAATGACAATTTTTTCCAAACAGTCCAAATCTGCAACATCAAACAAATACATCTATACTCTTTATAAAGTAAATATAATAAAACATTTTTTAAAGCATACACCTATTAGTAGAGTGGAATCTTTCTGCTTTCTGTTTTATAATTTATATTTGATTATTAAAAATAACATAGAGTTTTAAAACTCTATTTTCTTATACTCAACACCAGGAAACAGGTCTACAATGACTATTTAATTAAAAAATCGATCGGTTAGTAATTAATTTCTGAAATATTAAAATATAGTATTTTTCATCAACAATATCAAAGTGCATAATATGTGAAATTTCTAACACATCATTAAATAAATGAAAAATTTAATACAATATTCCATTTACACAAGCAAAAATCAAAGTCATGTCAGATAAAAGTATACAAAAACTACATAAAAGGCTTAATTATTAGGTAATTCACTGACACAATCACTGAAGCAAAAAGGCAAAAGGTAACAAATTTTCATTTAAAATACAATAAGAATAATACCTAAAATTACTGAAAATAATTTAGATCCAAGAAGTTATTTTAACTCAACAGAAAATTTGATCGTATAGCTTAATTTTTTTTAAAAAATTACGAGGGTCTTCGACAGCAAGTTTCTTTTCTCAATTCTGAATAATATAATCTTTATGGAAACGTTAATTAACTAGAATTTGTTAAATATGTATCAGAAATTCAAGTGGAATACAAAAAAAAGATTACTGTTCATTCAGAAAAGTTTTGTTTTATTAATACACAGTATTTTTTTATTATTTTTTAAAAAATTTGAAAAACCAAATCCGAATTTTTTTAAATTGGACTTTGACCTAGAAGTTGAATTTTTAAATATTTCTTATGTATTGACATTGAATACACAAATGCCTTCGAATGCTTCAGCTTATAAAAGGAAACACCTGCATATGCAAATTGATGTGTTTATCAATCTCTTAACTTCTTCCATTGAAGTCAAATTCTTCTGGGGACATTTCTTTTTTTTTTTTCTCTCCTTTAGTTAAAGGCATATTTAAAGGAATATTTTTAGAAAAATATCTTCAAACAGAAAAAAAAAATGTTTGGAACCATTGATATTTCGTGCTTTAGCTTTTTCATTTTCATTTATTATTATCAGATGTGTAAACTCAACAGAGGTTTAAGAAAAGTACTCAAAACTATTTTAAAGCGGTCTTTAAAAAAATCAATCTGGAATTTCCTATATTACATAAATAATATGATACAGCAATAAATAACACATGGAATCTTTAACTATTAATCTTTAGTAATTGTTTTAAATTACCAAAGACATATTATTGCCAAGTAGTTGAATTAATTAGCTATACTTATAAAATCAATTGTTTATATGTATGTGTGTGTCTATGTCTGCGATGTCCTGGAAAATCCAACGCATTTTCATCATGATAATAGGCATTCAAGTTATCATAATGGGGACATATATTTATCATAATGAAACTAACAACGTAGCTGGAATTTAAAAACTTATATTAATTTTTTTTAATTAATATTATACACTTGTCAAGTGATTTTTCTTACGTGCTATTGTTTCTAAAGATTGTAGAAAGAAATCAATGAATTTCACCAAGATAATAAATAATTATAATAATGAAATTCGATAAATTTTGAATATTTATTTCACAAACAAGCAAAAATGCAATGAATAAGAACTTTTTGATACCACTTATTGTTGGATGTGATGAGGCTGAAGTTTTTCAGCCTTATTCAAGAATATTGCATTTTTATTAAAATAAGCAATTTTATTGAGAGGGCCCCCAAAAGTTGCAGAACCCATTTTTATAAATAACAAAGTGAAATCTTTAAAAATTAGGTTGATTTTTACTTAAATCAGTTTAATTTTGAAAAGAATATATTCTGATAAAATGCAGAATTGGATGCAAGGTGAAATTCAAAAGAAATGCAAAATAAATTTATTAATAAGTTAATTAATGATTAATGAGTTTCGTAAAACTAAAAATAATTCTACTAAACTTATAGATTTACCCTCTATTTCTGAATAAATACAACTACCAAGTTTTCAGCTTTTATATAGAAATTAAAGAAATTATTATTATTATTATTTTCATTCTTTCTTCTACCATTGGTGCAATATTGCCAAATAAATAAAGTAATTATACAATAAATTAATTATTAAAAAAACTTCATCAGTTTATTAATGATTAATGAGTTTGGTGAAACTAAAAATAGTCCTACCAAACTTATTAATTTATCCTCTTTTACTGAATAAATACAACTACCAAGTTTTCAGCTTTTATATAGAAATTAAAGAAATTATTATTATTATTATTTTCATTCTTTCTTCTACCATTGGCGAAATATCGCCAAATAAATAAAGTAATTATACAATAAATTAATTATTAAAAATACTTCATAAGTTTATTAATGATTAATGAGTTTGGTAAAACTAAAAGTAATTTTACCAAACTTATTAGTTTTTCCTCTCTTTCTGAATAAATACAACTACCAAGTTTTCAACTTTTATATAGAAATTAAAGAAATAATAATTATTATTATTTTCATTCTTTCTTCCACCATTGGCGCAATATCACCAAATAAACAAATTAATTAATGAGTTTATTAATGATAAACGAGTTTAGTAAAATTAAAAATAATTCTACCAAACTTATTAATTTATCATCTTTTTCTGAATAAATACAACTAACAAGTTTTCAAATTTTATATAGAAATTAAAGATTTTTTTTTCATTCTTTTTTCCACCATTGGCGCAATATCGCCAAACTTTATTCTTGCGCTATCAAGTCCACTAAATTAAGCATCCAACCGTCTCACTCAATCATTTATTAAGAAATTTCAATATTCATTTCGAAATTAATTTTTTCCCCTTTGGTGAAACATAAATGTTGCGTGATCAAACCTACTAAACAAACAATTCAACCTTTTCTATCCTTCTTTTAGAAAAAAGAAAATAATTCAGCACAGTAAATGTCAAAAAAAGTAAAAGTAGAAAAACCCGAATCGAACTATCTTTTTAAAAAAAGAAATTCCCATTTTGAAAGAGCATCATCATGAAAAGAAATCATCCTCGATTTGCGAAGTCCCACCACCCCTCTTAACACCTCGCATCTGCCGAGGTCGGTCACGGAAAGTGAAAACAACTTCCGCGTTAACCTTTTCAAAGGGGCGAAGTGTTTGTTCGAGGAAACAGGTCGAGGGATTCCCGCCGGGTAACGAAACAGAAAAACATCAACTGCTTTCACGTGCCACTGCGAACATCAATAAGCCACACATGCTCTCCTTTTCTTCCACGACGACGTCTTTACTGTTCCGTTTGCAGAGAAACTCGCATCCCACGATTCGGCATCGGAATGGCCTGAGTGTGTGGACTGTTTACATCAGTCGCAATTAAGGCTACTTGAGATTCCGATTCGCAATTTTGTTCCATACAAAACGCCTACCGGAGTTCTGCTAATGGACTTGATGTGATGTGCCTCATCTGCAATGACCTGAAAGGGTGCAGAATAAGAGGATGGATTTGATTTGTGTGTCATATCTGTTCAATGATTAATGGCGAGAAATTTAAATTCATTTTGTAGGTCTTTGTGCGTTCCTGTGTTATTCTATAATTCACTATTTACAAGTTCAAAAATTTGTAGCCACGAAAACCAAGAATACAGTACAATACACTCGCATTATGAAATAATTCCCAGTTACTCGTTGAAATAAATTTCTGTAAACCATATATTGAAAATCATTCGACATATTCAACTACTTTCATCGATTGAAAAATCAAAAATACCAATGCATTCTCATTATAATGCAATGGATTTGATATAGCTATCTGAAAAGATTTAACACCACACCATACCACATCTCAGTTTCTAGAGCTTATATGGCCTATTCCCGGTTTGGTATAGATGTAGGGGGACTTTATTTTTTTTTAATTACACAGCAATCAATTTGAAAGAAACAAATAAATCAAAAAATACGAAAACATAAATCATAACAATAAATGATGAAACTAGAATAAAGATCTAGAATATAACAAAAATGGATGAATGAACTTCATAATGTAAAGTGAATGAAAATATAAAGGAATACAAAAATTTAGTAACTTCAGTGGTCTAAAGGATTTATTATGAATAAAATGCGAGGTATTAAATAATACCCAAAAAAAATTGATAAGCATAATCCATGTTCAATTAGGAATATAGTCATGCTTGGGATTCTCTTTTTGGAAGATGAATTACTAAGGACTCTTTTATATCAAAGACTTTTTAGCGAAGTGGAGGGTTTTCGGAGGTGCCATGAAAGATAAAGTCTCAAAGGCTGCAAAATAAGATGATAGATTTGTTATATCTATACTCCCATTATAAATGTGAAAGTTTGGATGGATGATGCTAGTCAATCACGTCAGAACAGCTGTACAAAATTGGATGAAATTTAGCACATAGATAGATTATAGTCCTCAGAAGAACATAGGCTAATTTTTATTCCGGTTGATTGAGTGGTTAATTTTTTTAATAATTAAAAAATAACTTTTACTTCAAAAATCTTCATTTTCTCACCGCTAAATGAGGAAGAAGTCAGCTGTATTTTTCTCAAGCTAATGAGCTTAACATGTTTTCGACCGATTATTTCAAGATTTATTTATAAGATTCTGCTTAGTTCCTTATTGTTTAATGTTTTTAAAATTAAACATTGTTAATTAATCGATTATTTGGATTCATTTTGAAGTACTTTCGAATTAAAATAAAACAGAATTAAAAAATTCTAATCTGTATCGTATTACCCAATTAGTGCTGAAAATTTAAAAATTATGTATATAGCACTGCTGTAGCTATCTCAATTTCGCTCGATAAATAAAATAGACTTGACTTGATTTTAAAGAAAATTGGACTTGATTTGCTGTTGTTAATTTATTTCAGGTGCACACTATAAGTAAATGGTTTTTAGGTTAATTGTATGCTTTTCCACGCGTAAGAAGTCGAAACTACTATGTCATATTTTTTTAATCGCTAGTTACCGTAAATTTAAATTCATTTCGTAATTTTTTTATATTCTATTAAACTTTTAATTCTACAATTTACTGACCTAGAATTTTAAAAAATTTATCAAATATATGCTGAAAATTATTTTATACATTTATCTACTTCAGTAGTCCTGAATACCAAGAATACAGCATTATGGATATTAGAGATGGGTTCGTTGTAATGAATTGACAGATCTGTTTAATTAATAAATGCGTGAAATTTAAATTCAATTAGTATATTTTTCATATGTTCTGTTAAAACTTCTAATTCTGCAATTCATTGTAATAGATTCACAAAGATTTTGCAACAAAATCCTATGTTGAAAAATATTTTAAAGATTCAGCTACTTATGTAGCCTCAGAAACCTAGAATATAGTACAGTATACTCTCACTTTTATGTAATAGGTTTGATGAATTGATTTGGTAGACAGCAGAACAAAATGATGGACTTACTTTGTATAGCTAAACTGCAAAAATTTATGCTTTACGTTCATTGAGAATGTAAAAATTAAATTATTATGTGTTTTTATATTCTCTAATTAAAACTTTCCATTCTACGATATTAAGGGTTCAAAAAATGCTTGCTATTAAGCGTATGCTGAAAATATTTTTTAAAGATTTCGATATTTTCATAGTTTTAAAAATCAAAATTACAGCATAATACATTCTATTATATAATCAGCTTGATATTATATAATGAGCTTGACTATTATATAATATCAAGTATATATAATATATATACTTGATTACTCGATTAATTATTCGATTAACAGTAATATATAATATTATATATTACTATTATAGAATGAGCTTGATATAATGATATTTTCTGTAATAACCCAAATGGTAGCAAAATATGATGAAGGTTTTGTTTTGCATATCATAACTGTTTAAATCATTGCGGCAAATTTAAATTTAAAATCATTGCTTAAATTTTAGAAAGTAGTTGTAGTAAAATAGTTTTAAAATAACATTCGATTTAATAAGTTTAAAAAATTTTAGATTATTTATCCGATATCGATTTTTTTTTCTATATTCATCAAATTCCAATGCTTTGGAAACTAAGAATGCAGAACAATATACTCCCATAATCAACTGTCTGTATTTTTTAATATTGCTCATGAAGCTTTACCCAAGTAATGACGCTATTGCTAGTTTAGTTACTATCAAAAGCGTCTAAAGGAATTTCTAATCTTTTTCATTCTGGCGTCCTGGCAAAGGGGTAGACCGTCTTTACTGGATTCGGGTGTTTGTGTTCGAGTCCCGGTTGGGGCATGGTTGTTATTCTGTGTGCTATCCATGAGGTGTGTGAATGTGCCCCCCCCCTGTTAAAAGGGGCTGTGCAAGCGAATGTGATGAGCGAGTAGCAAAAGTCGTACTCTTGGTTCTAGTTGGAGCTGCTACAAAACAAGAGACGCTGATTGGGATTAAATGGTTGATTACCTCAGCAAGCTTGTCCATGGCAACCATTTTCATTGTGAAAATAGGCAAACAACAAAGCTTTTCAAGATTGGTTGGTAAATGAGATTTTAAACGGTCAATTATAAAGAAAGAAATCTCCAAGTCACGATTTCTTGTAAATACGATGCATTTCTAGATGATATCGATGCCTTCAAACTGGTTTTATCTTTTAACATTAATAACTAAATAACATTTAACACAAATAACATGGTAGAGAAATGCAATGATACCATGTACTGAAAACTTTTTTTACGAAGTATTTACTAAATAATTCTATTTAATTGCTTTTCATTACCTTCCTCAGTGGCATTAATTTATTAACAGATACAATCAGAGAGATTGAAATTGATAAATACTAAACACTTTTTCCTCTTGTCTTGTTGAGCTTATCACAATCATCTAGACAGGTCTATTCGAATGTTCTTACTTTAATTAAACATCCATAATCAATTCTTAATTTATATAACTATATTGAATGTCAGAATCCCTAAATGGTCAAAAAATAAAATTACCTGAATAAGTTGACTAGGTGAGTATATTTTTCAGCACAAATAACTAAAAAATATTACTACATATGCCCTATTCCTTGCATTTTAAAGACAAAACAAAAAATAATTTAGAAAACATATTTAAATGATTAAAACATTATCTAAACTCCAGCTATACCTTCGGCAATATAATAATAATTCTGTAATAGATTGATTAGTAAAAATTATTTTCTGACGCTTATTTTTGCGGAGTATACGAACCAAAACAAGTCATAACAGCAATGATAATTTGAGTTTCAAGGACAAACGTTTCAACAGATCTATTTAGTCCAAACCACATAAAATTAACAAGAATTTTTGAATGATTAATTATACAAACAATTGTAATTTCTTTCAGCGTATTATCAAATTTCTGATAAGGATTCAAAACACTCTCACAAATTCTTTATGTGGTTTAAATTTAACTCAAAAATATCTTAATTCGTCCGACGTACACACGTTTCATGATTAGCAGCGTCATGGGGCGAATTGACTTAGGTGGTCCATCCAGTCATCCACATCAAATGCAAATGAGGCTGTCAGCATTCCTTATGTATGACTATCTTTAACAAGGACCACCTGTGGAAGCTGTTCGTATCAACTTGGCGTAACCCTTTGCAATAAACATATACCTGAAAGTTTGGTAATCAAAAGCGAGTTTCTTCATAGAAAGAGACCGAAATTTTTACGGCATGGGTGAAGTAATTTATGTTGAACTTCGTACAGGACTTCACAAAAATGTTACACTTATATCAATTTCTCTATTCAACTTATAGTATGATATTTAAAATAAATAGCATGATAAATCATTCGTTTCAGTATGCAATGGTTAAAATATATAATGTCGCAATAATCCAATAATTAATGTCTTCCAGAGGATGTTTTTCCTTCTTTAGAAGTCAAACATTTTTGATTTAGTTAGTGGCTTAAAATAAATATAAAATATATTGTCTTTATTAATAAAATAAAAGTATGGGTGCTGGAAAAATATATCTATATAAGCGAAATTAAATCAAAAAGTGTTCATGAAATTTTAGGAGGATATTTAATAATATAATATCTAAATAAACTTACAAATGAATTAAGCTATTGAAATTTTTGTGTTAAATTTTTTATATATTGTATACATTTAGTTATCAAATAGTAAAACAAATTAAGATTTGGAATGTTTGAAGATTTTTGAACAATTTATATTATAAGTGTAATTATTTCCAATTTTTAAAATAAATTATACCGAGCAATTAAGAAATAATTAAAAACAATAAAAAATAAATTTGAACTATTCAATTATTTTCCCTAACTTGTTTTATTTATGTCTTACGTATTTAAAGAAACGATTTAATTGTATAGCTTCTAATTTCAAATTCTTGTTGAAAAGTTTAGGAAAAGTTTTTTTAGTTAATGCAAAACTGGCAGAACAAAAACTCGGAAATTCCATTTTCTCTATAATTTATATGTTTGATTAATTAAAAAGATAACAGCTATAGCGCATCTGTAACATTTTTATAGAAAAAGTTACTTCATAAAAAATAATATTATAATTAATTAAGCTTATTAAGAAATACTTAAATCATTCAAAATTAACTCAAAACAATTATAATTGCTATTAAAATGGCAGTCATCGATAAATGCAGTTAATTCGATATTCCAATTTTAAAAATATGATTGACTATACTTGATGAGTTTGAAAAAATGCAAATAAGTATATTTAATCTTTCATTTTAAAAATAAAATATAGAATTCATTATAAAGACAAAAAGCCGAATTGAGTTATTGCTAAGAAAATAACTTAATTTCGAAACTAAGACAGATTTTTTAAATTTATTGCGTTTGTGTATTGAATGTAGTATGTTTTCATAACAAAAAAAACATTAGCGTTAAACTTATAATATGCTATTAACAAAACCTTATCATAACCAAAAATCAGATAAGATATTTTAAATCCATCTTACATTGCACAAATATAGCCAAACACAACGAACTTTATCTTTCTTTCAATCAAAGAAACGCGTCTTGTATGCTCTATTTAAACGCTGTAATACAGATATGAACTAATAATTAATGGGAAATCAATAAAACAGCATGTCTACGGAATTTCGATCTGTATCAATAACAGGAACGGATTTCAATACTTTTTTAAGTACAGCAATTCACATTGCGTAAGTATCCGAATACCTAACTAAACACGTCGTCCTTCTAAAAGTTGAGGCATTTTTTCTTTTCGCAACCGAAAATAATCCGAAAAGAAACAAAACGGTTCTTCGAAATACGGCTTAATTTGGTGCACTTGGACGATTAACAACCTTGTCGTCCCAATGAGCGCAGTTCACCCCAATTCTATTCGCCGCTCTTTTATCTTCCGAAAGACAATGAGCGTTGTGTAAGAGCGTTTTGCCTTCGTCCATTCAAACTCAAGGAAATAAGCAATTAGTTAATCGATCTAATCCTTTATCGTCGCTGAAGAATACAACTGATTACGCGCTCCAATGGAATGAGATACGCATGATTGATAACAGTTTCGATTTTTTTTAATGCAATTAGGCGCATTTCTGAAAAATAATTGAAAGTGAAAAATGAGTTTATGATGCTAGGATATATGAGCATTTTTAGGTTCTTTGTTGCTAAAGTGTATGAGAATTTTAGTTTTTCATCTTCTGCTAATTTTGAAGACAGTAAGATTTCACAAGGGGAGGATAGCAGGTTTGTT
The DNA here is from genome assembly GCA_026289955.1 of Argiope argentata. Lineage (NCBI taxonomy): Eukaryota > Metazoa > Arthropoda > Arachnida > Araneae > Araneidae > Argiope > Argiope argentata. The sequence goes on along the minus strand of JAOUZG010048650.1, from coordinate 2,027,265 downwards.
GTTGTTGTTGTGTCAAATGGCACTCGTCATGGGCAAGCCCGCCTCTGACCCAGCAGTAGATTAAGCCGAATGAAGCGTCTCTTGCATTTGAGCAGCGCCAACTAGGGCTAAGAGTACGACTTTGCTACACACTCACCACATTCGCTTGCACAACCCCTTTTTATGGGGGGGGGGGGTACATTCACACATCTCACAGATAGCACACGGAAGAACAACCATGCCCGAACCGGGACTCGAACCCGGGACTTCCAGAACACGAGGAAGACGCGCTACCTCTGTGCCAGCAAGCCGGCGGATGGCAGGTTTTTGAATATGTAACGAGCAAATCGTTTTGTTTCGCATATAAATCAATTTGATGATATAACAATATTAAAAATGTGAGGAATTTTAATATTTTAAGTAAAAGATTGTCTAATTATGTATAATTTATTATTTATATTCTCGGCCTTTATTTATATTTTTTATTTATTTCATAGAATTTTATTTGCACTCTACAGCGCAAATGAGATTACAGCCTCCTATTTTTAATGTTAGATGTGAATTATTTTAACATTACAGGCAAAAGATTGGCTAATTACATAGAATTTATTATTTATATATTTTTTTTATTTATTACATAGAATTTTATTTACTATCTAGCACGCAAATGAGATTACAGTATCCCGTTTTCAATATTAGATGTAAAGCCTCTTAACATTGACAGATTGATTGGTTAATTACAAAGAATTTATTACTTATACTTTTATTATTTATTTATATTTTTTATTTATTTTATAGAATTTTATTTGCTGTTTAGAACGCAAATGAGATTACAGTCTCCAGTTTTAAATGTTAGAGGTGAGCTTCTTAACATTTTTGATAAATGATTGACTAATTGCATATAATTTTATTATAATTTGTTTATTTATTTCATTGTTTATTTATATATTTCATTTGTTTATAATAATTTTATTTACTATTTATCACGCAAATAAGATTATAGTTTCTCGCTTTCAACTCTGCAAATATTTTAAATTTAAAAAATTAGCTAAATGCATATTGTTTTATTATTTATTAATTTTTTTGCTATGTATTTACATTATTTATTTATTATATAAAATTTTATTTGCTGTCTTTCGCGCAAATGTGATTATAGTCTCCCGTTTTCAATGTTAGAAATGGAGCATCTTAACATTTTAGATAGAAGATCGATTAATTACATAGAATTTTATTGTTAATTATTAATTTATTTCATTACTTACATATGTTATTAATTTATTTATTATAGTTTTACTTCGTGGTACTACCTACGACTCAAATGAAATTATAGTTTCTCGCTTTCAAAGCTGTAAATATAATCTAAATAAAAAATTATATAGTTAAATATAATTTTATTATTATTTACTTACATTATTTATATATTACATAAATCTCTCTTTGCTATCTACCACGCAAATGAGATTAAGTCCCCCTTCCAACGTTATACATATTTTAACATTGCAAACAAAATATTGGCTAATCACAGAACATTTTATTAATACTTATATTTTTTGTTTATTTTTCTTAATAACAATTTATATTATTTATTAATTATATAAAATTCTATCCGCTATCTACCACACAAATGACATTATAGTGACTCGCTTTCAACATAATAAATATTTTAACATAGTAACCAAAAAATTGTAAATATAATTTTATTAGTATTTATATACTTTTATTTATTTATCTTATTATTTATTTATTACAAAAAACTTTATTTCCTACGTAACACGCAAATGAGATCATAATCTCTCACTTTCAATGCTTATTCTTTTTTCGGATTGAAATTACAGTTTCTTACCTGTAATGTGTTAAAGCATCATACATCAGATATAAATTGAAGAAACGCATTTATTTGTAGGTATTGATTAGAATTAAAATAAGAGACCAGTCACTGATTGTGTTTTGTCACCATATTGAGTTCGTACATTTCAAATGCAAATAATTACACTGAAGAAAATACTTTCATCTGTCAATCATTTGATTCTTACTAAATCACTCATATTTTAATTGATTGCTAAAATTTTAATATTCTAGTTCAATTATTCTTCAGTTACATATTTTATACCTTAAATGTTTACAAGAAGAATATATTAGATCAAATAACTATACTTTTAAACCATTAAAAATCATTACATCGCATTCTTTTTTAAAAATTTCTTTATGGATTTTTGATTACACTATTTTTATATTTTCAGCGATTTTGAGCAATGTATTAATTGAACTTATTGTTAATCTGTCTCTCTGAAATTTTTTCATATGTTAAATTTCGTTTTCATTTTTTTCCCTCTAGAGTTTATTTTTTATTACCTTTACATTTAAAATTTGAAGTATTATGACAGATAATAATGGCAAAAAGTCAATAAAATAAGAAAAATCTATGCTATAATAATAACAAGGCAGTTTTAAACTTTGCCTGAATATTTATATTTCTCTGATATATTGATGAAGGAGCAAAACATATTGATAATATTATAATAATTGGGGATTTTTTATAAAAAATAATTAGTTTTATAACTTATAATGTGCTTTTTAAATGAAAAAATTTATTCTATCATCACTTAACCTATTAAATCGTTTCCATCTGAAAGAGTTTATAGAAAAACACAAAAAACACATGTTTCCTCTAATCGCAGGAAAATTTCTTTCTAATTTCATTAGAAAAATATTTTTAATTAATTTTCCTTTCTAAGACTATTTTTTCTTCTTTTCGCTGGATAAATAAACCAATATTAATGCCGAACAAATACAGAAAAAGAAAATATAGATTGTTTTTACCTTTCACAATCGTTGGTATATTTTGCATGAGATTCTTCTCCTTCTTCAGATCCAAGAATCTGTCGACTGTGAAAAGGTATTTGGGCAGCATTGGACGGATAATTTTGGAAGCAGCCTATCAGAAAAAATACAACATTAGTCTTTTTTATCTTGTCAGAACATGATGTTGTTTTGGGAATGAGGTTTTCGGCATCAACAAAAATCCGTAGGCGAAAAATAAAAATTTTATTATCTGCATGAGGATCTCAAAAAATCAGCTTTTAATAACGTGTTGCCATTCCCTTTACAAAAACTCTGATTTTTTTAAAAAAAGTTAATTATTACAGCAAATAAAACCGAGAAAAATGTCCTTTTGAGCACGTGATTATATGAAATTAAATAAATGGGAAATGGGATATTTTTGTAAACAATAAATACGACAAAGTTTTTTTGGATCGTTTTCAGTACTAAAGCGACTCATTCGATTAAACAATTAAAATGAATAAAATTATTTAATTTAACTTGCACACGAGCACGTGGTGCTTGGCCGTTCAAGAAATGATGATCTGACATGATGCATTCAAATATGCATAGCAGATTTCATTTTAATGTTTTTTTTCATTGTTTAAAAATATGTATTTCTCTTTTGAGGACATATTGCCATGTGCAGACGATTTTAATAATTAATAAATAAAAACAAATGCAGATTATTTGTTTTTATTTTTACGGCTTTATAATTATGGCTTACCATTAAATCAGGCTTATCAAAACTAAAAATACACATTACTAGCTTAAATACTTTTATCTTTAATAATTCCAACATTGTTTGGAAGAAAGAATGCTTACCATATTTCTTCTAACATTTGAATAATTTTTAAATGCTAAGAAAATGCCAAGAATTGTCTTTTGATTTCGTCATCAGTGATTCATAATTAGAAATTAGCTGGAAATCAATACAAAACCCTTTTTATTTTTAGAAAAAAGAAACGATGCCAGTAGAATACTGATGTGAAATTTTTTCACAATGCGTATCATTTGAAAGAATTTTACAATAACAGAGATTATGTTCTTAGAGAAAGTACTTGGAATCCGTTCCCAAATTAACTGCGACCGTTCCTTGCGAAATGAAATATCCGTCATAGCCGATAAGAAAATGAATGGTGTTTCAAATGAATAAAGCTTTTTATTTTCATATTTTATTTGTACCGTATGTCAAAAATGATGAAATAAATTTCTATTTTGCATTATATTTATTCATTTATTTCAGTTTAAAATGAATCTTATTTGGCAAAAAATTCTATTTCAAATTGTACAAGAGATATATATCTATCATTACTTATATTTTATATACATAAAAGTTGAAACTAAAATGTGGTGATCATTTTAATTAATATATTACAAATTTTTAATGTTACAGCTAAAATATGATGCAAAAAATGTATGCTAATGTCAAATCGTCATAATTTTATATTGATTATAAATTTTGAATTAACAGAATCAAGTTGCATTCTTATGCAAATATGAATATGGTATAAGAATAAAAACAGAGAAATTAATACTTAAAGGAAAAGATTCTCCCAGGTGATAGATTTAATAAATATATCTTAAAAGCTACTTAAAATATAAATAATCTGATTTTTATCGAGATGGAATAAAAAACTGATAATTGCCGACGTACTGACACAGGGGTAGCGCGTCGTTCCCGTGATCTGGGAGTCTTGGGTTCGAGTCCTGGTTCGAGCTTGGTTGTTCTTCGTCTATTCTGTCTGTGAGATATGTTAATGTGCCCCCCTGTAGAAAAGGGGGTGCAAGCGAATGTGGTACGTGAGTAGCTAAGACGTACTTTTGACCTTAGTTGGCACTACGTAAAAAACAAGAGTCGCATCCTCGGCTTAAAATCGCTGATAGAGTCAGTGAACTTGACCATGGCAAGTGTCATTAGAAACTACATAAATATAATAATTTATTTCCTGCTCATTTACCACAATTTTACTATATTCATATATTAAAATTTCACAGAAAATATTACGAAATTAATATTTAGTGTTTATATGGGTCTGTATAAGATCAAACAACTTCCACACAGTTCCTTACAACTATTCGTTACTGAATTCCTTACATTTATTTCTATTTTACTGCAAATAGAAATAGTCCTCTATTCTTGATAATGAAGTAGCAGGAAAAAGTTATTTAGAAATCTTAAGACTGTTTTTATTAGAATAAAAAGCAATATAAGTTAATGGGAACACTTCCTACAAACAAAGGTTGTCCAAAATAATAGAAAACCCATACAAAGGAAAATGTTTTGCGCATAATATAGTGTGGGTTCACCTTTGGCAAATAAAACCGATTGAATCTTCCTTGAAATGAACATATAAAAATTTTGTATGATAGTAAGTGGGACCTTGCACCATTTTCACATGCAGGAACTGCTCTGACTCCTGGAGAGACGCAGGAGGAAGAGGATGAGATTTCACCTTTTCTTCCAAATTAAATCGCATTCTATGACATTCAAATTCGGTAATTGGACAGACCACGGATGGTGGGTAACGGAGCACTCATGTTCCCGAAATCATGACTGAATATTTCGACTACAGTGAATCAGGGAAATAGCATCTTGACAGGTGAAATCTGCAGATGGAAACAATATCTACGCCGTAGGATGCAGATGGTCTTCCAAAAGAGAGGCACATTCCTTATTAGTGATCTTTCCATGTAATGTGAGAAAAAAGATAACTCCAAACTACCAGATGAGGACCCAAACTATTACAGAACCAATCCCATTTTTCACTGTATGATGGAAGCAGTCTGGACTACGGGCATCTGAGGAGGTGCGTTACAGGTACACCTGCTCCAAGATGGAGAATAGGGAGAAATTGGTTCCATTGGAAAACAAAGCATGTTTCCATTGATTTGGCTTCCAGGTTTTATGATTCTTGCACCACGATATTCTCTGTTTCCTATTTATATGCCACAATGGGTTTTGCAATCGCAGCTCTATCCCAAATATTTTTTTACCCTTTAGAACTTTATGGGTAGACAATGGAACCCACAAATGTTCATTCAGCTCAAAATTTACTTTTTTGCCATGGTCTTTTTTCAGGTGATAACAATCCTTCTTAATGTCACAGTGAGCTGGTTTTACTTTCACAGTTTACTCTAACAGATATTGTTGTATGTTGCCGTTTTCCTTCGACACTGTACCTATTGATACCACCAACAGCTGTAACAATGTGGTTACTGATATACCAAACCAGATGGACTCCCACTATCTTGCCTCTTTGGAACTCTGACAGGTCCGTCATTTCAGCTACATCCGAAACGAAATTAAGCAGAAAATAATGCACAATATTCTCGCACACAGCTTTGGACTACAATCAACAATGCAGTACAAAAAACTTATCGCAGTCCCATAATATCGCACTGTTTTCAGCGAGACGTTTCCATTATTTTGGACAACACTTACATCTCGTCTTCTATTATTGACAGGATCGTTAAAGGTATTAAGGGTATAAAACAAGCAGTAATTTAAGAAATTCTATCAAAGATCAGCAATGGAAATAAGCAGAAAATGCCTTCATTCTTAAAGAAGATAATCATTTCACTAACCACCATGGAACTGTTCCGGCCTCCTCAAAAGGATGGGAAGTGAAGAGTGGAAGAACAGTTGCGAGATGGTTGAAGTATAAGTGACATTGGGGAATCTCAACGCAAAGAGATGGTGCGCGTTTTTTATTGGAGTTTTAAGAGGAACACTCAGTGATAACTTATAACCTGAAAGGTAACTTTCAATTGTAGATATTTCATGTTCAATCACCTGTATATATCATCCATATTAAACTCTAACAAGAAATGTGATTTCTGTCTGGCAAGCACAGTTATTACAAAGGTGAAAAAAACCTTAGGCCATATCCATTTTTTTTTGCTATTAATAAAGCTAAATACGTTCTGAAACAAATAAATACTATGAACTTATGAACTTATAAGTAAGGCGTTGATTTATTTAAGTTTCACAGTTCTATTTCAAGTGTTATAGGGCATAGAATATTACTATTATTTCAGATATCGAGATGTGAAAGATGATATCTCAAAAACTAGTCGCATTATATATCGATTTGCACTTTAATTGTTGCTGCTTTGAGATGTTTAATTTTTGAAAAATTCTTGTATTCGAGAAAAAAATTAATTTTTTATTGACTTACTTTATCTCCGTAAAAAGGCAACGGTCCTCCCCAGATAGCTCCAATACTCAAAGCTGCTAAATAGGCATATACAGCTTCTTTGACGTTACACATGTAACCTAAAATAGTTTATAACTTATTTATTCACAGTTAATTTATCTACATTTTGAATTATTAATATTTTGAATAACTTTTTTAAAATAATAACAGCAAAAATTTATTTTTAAAGTTATATATTTGGCATAATATAAACAATTATTTTATTTATTTTTTAATGTTGCTAAAAAAATTTTAGAAACGAATTTGTTTTTTTAAATACCTTTTACCTCTAAAGTAATCCTGGATATAAAAAAGGCGATAAAAATGTTAAAAAATAGTTTTCAAATGATTTAAACAGCAGAAATTAAATCAAACGATTTTTTTAACTGGTAATTTTTTAATTTAATATTGTTCTCTTTATTCTTATTTTATGTATTCAAGCATCTTAACTTTATGACAAATTTTTATTTCAAAAGTTATATTAATTTTTAAAAAGAATTTTTGTTCATAAATTTGTAAAAATGGCAAATGCATGAATGTATTAAAATTTATGACAGTATGCCATTACTTTACTCCCTCGTTTAATATTTTCGATTTTAATCTGATATATTTGACTAGTATGTGATACTTTAAAATATTTTACTGAACATTTACCTATTTTTTATGCTCTATTTTCAGGAATTGATAGATTATTTCAGTCTCTAAGCGATTGGTTCTATTTGGGGAATTTTCAAAGGACCCCGAAGAACCCAATTTAAGTAAATACAGATGTTACTTCACAAAAAAGCAACTTTTGTTTGTACATTTTTTGTATATATATCTCAATATATGCTTTCTAAAGCAATATTTTCAGATGTAAGCACGTAGATTTTTCATGGTGCTTCAATTGTTGTTAGAATTTCTCATTTGTAGCTGGAAAAGTTCATTCCTTTTCAGCAAATTCATTTCCTTTCAAAGTAATGATTTCTATAATAAACGTCTGAGTGGTTTTCTTAAAACTTTCTCGTATTCTTTTCACCAAAGGCCTTATCCCGCTTCATAAACTGTTGACCCTGAGTAAGGCCGTTAACACCTTTCATTATATATATATATATATATATATATATATATATATATATACATACATACATACATACATACAGAGAGAGACAATGAAATGTTCGTAATGATGAAATGAATGTTCATGTTTCATAATTATCGATTTCACTTATTCATGAATACACACATAAAAAAACACTTCTCGCAAATTGATCTCATCCAAAATTTGACCGAAATTTACAAATTTGATATACCTTACCTTAATTTACCTCAAATTTGATTACAGTACCTTAAAATAAATTTCAAGCAGGTTGAAAGTGTTTATCAAAAATAAGTTTTTGAGAATTAGAAGGAGGAGGGAGGGTTGAAACATGAAACGATTATTAAGCTTTTCTTTATACTTCGCATTTTGGAAAGCAAAGGAAAAACGTGTGACAGTTTTGTTTATTTTTTCATCGAAAAAGGAAAGAAACGCTCTTTATAGGTTTTCTTCCTTTTGAGGAAACTTTTTCAGTTAAAACGTTTAAGGTTTATTACGTTTTTAGCATAATAATTTAATAAATATATATATATTAATAAATAGATTATTGTGTTAAATATATAATAAGTAATAATCAATCTAAATTCTAAATTCTTGTTTTATAAAAATTAAATAATGTATTGCTTAGTTTTCGCTTTTAATAACATAATTAAAAGCAAAAATTCCCTTTGTAAAATATTTCCACATGTTCGGTTTATATTTTGATCATAGTTTTCGCTGAGCTTTACATTATCCAGGCCACTACGTTATAATAAAAATCCGCCATTTTACAATGCCTAGTATAGAAAATATTACCACCTAGTGCTAAAATATTACTCCAAATAAAAGATCCGTGCTAACATAATAAAGATTATAAAGCTCCTACAACAACAAAAATATTTTATCATCCTTGTCTGAAAAGTATTTTAACTGCTTTATCAACCATTAAGACATTCCATCATCAATGACTAAAAATTATTTTAAATGTCTTCAATTACCACGAAGAAAATCTATCCTCGTTGACATAAAATTCAATTTAAATGCCTTCATTAGTCATAAAGGCATTCTATCTTTGTTCACTAAAATTGATTTTTAAAGGCTTTCATTGACTATTAAGGCATTCTATCTTCGTTTCCTAAAATTGATTTTTAAGGCTTTCATTGACTATTAAGTCATTCTATCTTCGTTTGCTAAAATTTATTTTAAAGGCTTTCATTGGCTATTAAGGCATTCTATCTTCGTTCGCTAAAAT
>JAOUZG010048650.1:1965782-2012537 GCA_026289955.1 Argiope argentata | reverse complement strand
CGAAAACTTAATTTGATCTCCTTGATTTGTCCTTTAAAAAGTGAACCAGAAACTTAATTTGATCTTGATTTGTCCTTTAAAAAGTGAAATGAAAGCTTAAACTGAGCTCCTTGATTTGTTCTTTAAAAGCTGAACTGAAAGCTTAAACTGAACTCCTTGATTTGTCCTTTAAAGTTGTAGAAAAAAAACATTATAAAAACTGAGAAATCCATCCAGAATCTGAATGGTAAATTCTGATTCGTAAATTTATAGTCGGTAGAATTTAAGTTTATCGATGACTTCTAGTAATCAGTCCAGAAAGTGAATGGTAAATTACAAACTCTAAATACTTTCAACTTAGATTTTAGGTTTTGTGAACACTTTTGAGAATGTAATCCAGAGTCTAAGTAGTCCAAAGTCTAATTCTTGTATGTTTTCAAATGAGAATTGTGGTTTAATATTTTTTGAACGTTTACATATGTGGAAAAATATTAATACTTTAACAGCCGCTAATTTTTTTCCTTTTGTATTCTTCTATAGTTAAAATTAATTTTTTAATAAAATATTAAGTGTAAGCTATTTGCTTTTTTTTATAAATTTTAAAATTTAATTTTTAGATATCTTTCACGACAAGTTATGGAATGTTATAATGTCCAAAACATTATAACATTCCATATTGATCTTAACAGTAGCTAATTTTAAAAAAAATACTCTTTGTAAAGAAAATCCTTTTGTTGAATATGTTGAATAAAAAAATATATCGTCATTTTATTCAACAATTGATATCTTACCACCAATTCCACCACCAGTAATTTTGATAACAGTCATTTAAAACAGAAAATTAATTGCTGCTGTTCGTTGAAATAAATCATCTAATTATATTTAAGACAGCAAATTACCCGTTGAGACAAACGCCACGTGTACATGGAACGCACATTACGTCACTCACACTTATATACCTTATTTTGCTTACTGTCGGCCTTGCGGAAGCTCATCAGGCATGAATAAAAAGCTTTAGCCAGAAGACCCCTCGGCTGTACGACGCAGCTATATATCTGGAATCAAATAAATCGTGGTTTTTATCGAAGTGAATTTGTGAACATATTTCTCCATAATTCCTACTGTGTACATTTATTTATAACCTAGTTTATCGCTAAATTTAGTGTATTTGGTTATGTTCATACTGCCTACCTAATTACATAACATATATATATTCCATAGTATATATTTTTTCTTTTTCCTTTTATTTTTCCAAAAAATATTATATAAAGGGGTTTATATAATGTTTAGAATATAACATCTTGCATTTTCAGAAATTTAAAACAATTAAGATTTTATATATTCGAATATTTACAGCTATGCTTAATATTCTAAAGCTATCTACAGCATTTAAATCTGCTAAGAAATAATATATTTGCTTTTTAAATTATTTAAAAACTTGGAAAAGCTGATATTCCCTTTAAAAATGATTTGGTAGTTTATTTCTAACAGTTTAATAATAATTTTATCAAGTTTTTCATTTTATATTACATTCTATATATCTTGGTTAATGATATTAATAGCATTAGGAGTTAAGATAATAAATATAAGGACAAGATTAAAGCTAGATTATTAGTTAAGATTTTTTAAAAAGCACAAGAATAAAAAATATTAATTGTAAGGATATTAAAAAAGCACAAGATTTAAAAAAATATTTATTAAGATATTAAAAAAGCACAAAATTTAAAAAAATATTTATAAAGATATAAAAAAAGCACAAGACATAAAAAAATACTTATAAAGATATTAAAAAAGCACAAGATATTAAAAAAATTTAATAAATTAAAAAAACAAACAAAATTTTAAAGTTAATAATTGCTTTTTAAAAGAAGTCAAAAGAAGTAATAAAGCTGAAAAAGAATAACAGAATTAGATTGTTTCAATCACAGAAAAGAATAAAAGTCAAAGAAGTTTCTTCAAAAATAAAAATATTTGGTAGAAAGAAAATATAAATGAGGGCATTTCTACAAAGCACAGTTATAGATTAGAGTATTTTCTTTTTAATTGAGATTCATAAAATAAAAATGCTTGATAGAAGAAAGGTTAACATTTTTTTATTGTTATTGACTTTTCATTTTATTGTTTTTCCCTTCCCACTTTATTTTTCCAGCATTAAATAATTCTAATTTTTATTATAATTTATAAAAACCTTTTTAAACTAATTTTTAGCATTATTTACAAAAATGCTTGATAAAAGAAAAGTTAACACTTTTTTGTTACTATTGTGTTCCTATATTTTTTTATTTCCACTTTATTTTTCCAGAATAAAAGAACGCTAATTGGTATCAAAATTTGAATTGTTATGTATTAAGGTTGTTTTTAATCAAATTTCTTTGGTAATTTGATAAGAATCAAATGAAATATTTAATCCATTTGGGTTTTAACAATATATCTATTTTTTGTGGAAAAATGAAATCATAATACTGATGTTTAATTTTCTTACATTTCTTTTTATGCCTCACTAAGATTTTTCAAATAATGAAATTGAAAAACGTAATCAACATTCTTAATCATGTTTAGACTCTCGTCATGGATTAAATTCTTTTTGATATAATATTCATCGTTTAAAAATTCTGTTTTGATTATCATTTATTAATTGTTTTTATTCTTTGGTAAATTTATTTCGTATTTTGATATGCATGAATGAAAAAGGTTCCATTTTAGATTTAAGAGTCTTGAGAAACCGTTTTGTTCACGAAAGTATGGACATTCCAAAACAAATGTTTTTTTTTCATTTAAATTCGTGGCAGAAAGTTGAAAAGGAATTGGAACAAAGGATTATTTCTGTAATTTCTAGAAGAAATCACTTGGCTTGCTACATTTTATCTTAAAATATCCATAGCATTGCATTTTTTAAATCTTGTTTCTCATTTCCAAATTTCAAATATTAATGAATAAATTTTTTAAAATAATTCTGAAATGTATTTATTAGCATTCATTTTTTCACTCATATTATTTAGATTATTACAGGATATTTCAAAACTAATGTTTAATAGAAAGGGTTTTTAGATTTTATCACTTTTTTTTATTCAGATCTTTGAAATATTACAATCTGGATAACGCTGCAGCAAAAAAATCATATAAGACAAAAAAAACTATCTCCCTGGATAAATAGTTCTACAATTCCGACATATGTTAAATATGTAATGGCAATTATAATCAAGTACATTTTCAAGCAAAAGTTTGAATACTTTTTAGAGAAATATGAATGCTGAAAAATCAGTAAAATCAGAAAGTATTGTGGCCAGTAATTTATACTTTAAATTTATTTTTGTAATAGCGTAGATTTGTCAGATATATCAAGATTTTTGCTGTGTTTACAGCATATTTGTGAATATTTTTCCCTTTTCTTTCCCCATTTTATTTTCTTATCACTTTTAGTAAGCTGCCAAAAATTTTAAACTTCACATACAAAAAAGAATTCTAAATAAAGCCAATTATACAAATTCTTGTTTTACTTATTAACTTGGATTAATAATTAAATGCTATTATAAGAAATTCTAATTGCAAATATTTTGTATAGTTCTGATATATTTGTAAAAATTATTTACGCAAATTAGTAAAATTATTTTCATTTAATTATCAAACAAACAATTAATTACACAGATGTCACCTGTATTTTATTTCATTTGCTATAGAAGTATAAGACTGCTATTGAAACAACGAATAAATCTCATTATAAATAATATTAGAAATTTCAATACACATAAATATATATGAAAAAAATTAGAGGTCACTATCAATTTCTGATTGAAATTTGAAGGAAATATTTTCAGTTATTCCTTTTATAAAATAAGATACTTTTCAGAAATTTGTTTGATAGTATGTGGATGAAAAATAAAATCATTATATATTTTTTGTATAGCTAAACATTATTTATTTAACTAATTGGCAACGGTAAAGGCAGTTTTCGTGAATAGTTCAGGTCTCAACTTATTTTAAGATTTAAATCTTATTTACAAGGATTAAAATCGTGTTAGTGTAAAATCAAATGGTGAAATACCGTATTGCCATTAATCAACTGTTTTACATGCAATAGCTATCGTTTCCCAGAAAGAACAATAACCTTTATATAAGGTTACAATTTTTAAAAAAAGTTTATATGGATCAAGGTTGTTTACATTTTTTTTCTTTAGACGCCCAGTTATCGAAAACAATATTTGACCGCGCCCTATGCCAAATAAATCGATAGCTTAGTTAAAGATATCATTAACTCAGTTATTAATTAAAACCGTTGAATTAATTGAGCAAAAAAGTTATTCCAATCCCAAAAATCCCTAATTATTCCTGCCTTCAATCAAAATCGTTATTTTCCAAGAATGAAAAATTTTCAAGACTTAAAATAAAGAGAAACTTAATTGAAACGAGAGAAATTATATATAATTTGGCTTATTAAAAAAACAAATATTTTTTTATTTAGTTTGTTTATTTTTTATGACCATATTTATGTTTTTCATAAACAACAATCATTACTAATTACTAAAAAATGATTTTATATATATTTATGTAAGTTAATAAACTAATAGCCATTTTTTTTCATTTAGATAATAGCTCCTTAATTGATATTCTTGCTTGATTATGAAGTAAACAAGATATAATCTCTCGATGCCAGAAAAAGAAGCAATTAGATTCCAGAAAACATTCTGAAATATAATTGTACTTTTCAATATAATTTGCCTTGTTAATACTCATTACTCTTTATAAAGGCCTGAATTAACGTGTTTATCATGACTTCTATCCACCATTTAGGGTAAAAAATAAATACATGACGTAAATGTTACAAAACTGAAAAAGAAAGGTTTAACCTTATAAGTTTGACATTCATATAAAAAAATTGTAATTATTTTTCCTTGACAGTTTATAGGTTTAAATTCATCTTATCATTCCCATTGAACTGGCTGTCTGGGAATTTAAGTTTTACCTTCAAAAGTAGTCATAGCTATCAAATTCGATTTGTTATTATTTTTGGCTTATGATATTCCGTGTCATATCTTTTGATGGATCTTCTGATTTGATCAAAAATGAATTTGCAACACCTCTTAAAAACGAGTTTCTCAACATTTGAAATAGCATTTCTACTGTGGCTTCTTTGTAATATCAATCTCTATTTTTAAGAAATAAAAATAGAGATTGATTCATAAGCAGAAATAGCAATTGCATAGAAGTAATAGAATGTTTGTTTTAAAACAAATTTAGTATCCATTTGTTTAAGAAGGTTGTTAAAATATCACATTAAGTCTTGGCACAGACTATTTTGTTTTCATTCTTATTCCTATTGATAATGAAATATGAGTTTGTAGGTGGAATAATTTTATAAAAGCTTTTAAAAATTAATATATAATATCTGCTCTTAAATTTAACCTCAAACTCCGTAACAGTAAGCAATTTAAATAGCCTTTTATTAATTTTTATCTTTTAATTATTAAACTCGCCTGCATTTAGGGCATATACGCTTCACTCATAACATCTCATATTTAACTGCTACCCCACCCCAAAGCGCGCTATATGTTATATGTGGTAAGCATGAGTTGCATTTTAATTGAATGTACTGCTTTTAATTCACATCGTGTTTACTTTTTTCAACCATCATCAGTTATATTGCAGGTCTTGGTGAGTATTACTAACCGAATGTTTTTAACTTTTTAACCCTTTGACTGTGTAAATTTTAAAAATCAATAATTAGATGCAATTATTGATTAAGTTCAAATATTTTTTAACAGAGTGAACTGACTCTATATGCTGCACGACCATCAAATGATATAATAAAAAACTGCAATCGTAAAATAAACACACTAAATTACGAAATTGCAATAGAATGGGATACAATAGAAAAGGGACTGGTTGACAACCAGCGAAATTCCGAAGTAAGCAACTGAAGGGGTTAAATCCTATTAATTTTTATATTTACATTGAGCATAGTTAATATTAGTTTTATCTCTACGATCGTTATTTTTTTATCATTGATTTCTCATTCATTCACAGATCGCAGTAGAGGCCTGGTGGAAAGATCTCAACTCGTGAGCTGTAGAGTTTCAAGTTTGAATCGAAGAACCGTCGCATAAGTGGGTCAGTTACACGTTAAATCTGTCATAGCCAAACGTCCACCTGCTGGTGTGGTGTGGAGAGGGGGCTGCCATTTCAGGTGTCATTCTCGTCACCTGATCGTGATTCAAAATTAAGAGGACCGCTCCAAAAAAGCTCTAGTATTGCTTTACAAAAAAACTTTAATATAACTAAACTAAACTAAGCAAAAACTAAACTAAAATCCTTCACATATCCTTATTTTGTTTTTATGTACTGAAAATCCAAAGTTTTAATCTTTCATTTTTTATTATCATTTTATGAGCTTTTATTTCTGTTTGTTTCCATATATTAATAAATTTTTCTATTACGATCTTCTATCATATTTTACTCCTGCTTTTATATTTTACCATTTGCTAGGGGCAGCAAAGCCAAATATGGTCTTTGCGCCAATGAATATCGCAAAACTAAATAACCATTCAAACCTTCTAACTGTTAAATTATACGTAAAAAAGAAATTCATTTAAAAAATAAGACAGCGGTTAAGATTTTATGTGTGAAGATGAACGCCTAGGGGTAGATAATTACATTTTAAAACTTTCCTTTATATTCTTTTAACATTTGATTCGAACCATTACAGCTTAGGGTAAGAACTGTCCATCTTTAACAATTATTGCCCTAGGCTTTGACCTCCAAACTATGATAATGAACTGCCTTTGAAGAAGAGTCCGTACTAAACAATCATGCCGATTCCAAGGGCAGACTGATCCTCCCTTTTCCACTAGTCAATGCTAAGAAAATTATAAGGAAGATCATACATATATATACATAGCGCAGATCAATGTTTTTTCTCCAATATTACAAGGTTTGCCCTGATTTTTTTTTACTGAAGTATCTATCTGAATGATTTACATCTGCCTCGTTTTCATTCTAAATATTTTTTTTATCCGGATGACACTAAGGGAAATCTACTTCCGGTTAAATGACGGAGGAAGGAACAAAGTGCTGACGATTCAAATTCGAAGGTGAATGAAAGTACTGATTACACAATGCCTTAGCTGCACCCTTGACGGATAGGACTTCCCTTTTTCGTAGTACGTCAGTCTGCTTTCTTGGTTTCAGAAATTCTTGATATCAGTAAGATTCTTTTCCTTCAGAGATGTAATTTCTAGATAATACAGAACTTTACCAGAGGCAGATCATTTCTCAGTAAATTGTCCTTTTAATAGTAGATCATTTCGATATATAGCTAACAGCACAGATCCAAAATGGCTGTTTAGGCGTTAAATCTATTCTCATATTTAACGTTTCTTTATACTTGTAGTTTCCAGATATTTCATTCCTTTGATTGTAGTGATAAAAGTGTAACCAAAAAATGTAAATTTACAGTTTTGATTTTTTTAGAGATCTATGATTTAACACTACAGTGCATAGTGCAGGAATTTTTGAACATATTTTTATTTCCAATTATCACTTCTCATGACGTTCTGAAAAGCAATACGGAGTGTACCGATTTTTTTTAATGTTTTTCCTAAACATTTGTAGAAAAGACCGATATTTGGCAATAATGGTTCTAGAATTAAATTTAAACTGGAAACTTGGAAAAAATACAAATCAACTGTTATATGAATAATTCTAATATTAAAAATAATATCAAAATATTTTTTCTGAATTGTAAAAAAATATATTGATAAAAAGTGACTTTTATTTTTATTATATAATTATTATAATGGGATTTGTGTCACTGGGATAAAGTTTAAATCCTAATATAACCATTTGGCGCATCTTTTTTTTTAATTTCGCAAAGAAATGATTAAAATTTTTAAAAATATTTTTCCTAAATATACGTAGCTATTCAAAGAAAATATTTCTTTTGAAAAAAATAAAATGTCATGTATTTTAGGGTTAAAAATATCTTTATTAGCTAATTATTCATATAATCTAATCATTTTGACAAGTTGTAAAAATATTGATGATATTATTTTTAATTTTAAATAATCGATTTAGTCACATAATGGTGTACATCATAGAATGAATATTCTATTTTAAGGAAACTATTATGTTAGAAATTTGCAAATAAATAATTTTATTTTATTTCATTAATATTTTTTTAAATAAGTATTACCTATAATTCTTTTAACAAGTTATAACATTCTTGAAGATATTATTCTTAATTTTAAATGATAATTAAAGTTCTATAATGATGATAATTAAAGTTCATAAAAAAAATAGTTTACTTTTAAGGAGATGATTATGTCAAAAATTTTCTAATAAATTTTCTAGAAATTATTTTTTAACATTTTTCATTAATATTTTGTTAAAGTAAAATTTAGTTAAATGAACTGACCTCTGTGTAAGGCTTTGAGTGGATGATTCCGTAGTAATTCCACATTTCTTCCCAAAACCTCTGATAATTCTTTACTGACCATGCGTGGAGATCCCAGTAGTTTCCTGCAAATAAAATAAATAATAATTTTGTAAATGTAATTAATAATTTTTAATTAAATTTAGCATACAATTATATTAATTAAAAATTAATATTTTAATAAAAAATGAAAATATCATAAGCATTACATTAAAAAGAACAAAATAAGTTTTTATCAACAAATTAGTTATTATTTAGTTTAAAATGATATTTTAACTGTCAAAATCAATTTAACTATTGAGTATTTATTTCAAATTGTTTAATTTTATTTAATTACAATATATATTTATTTCTTATTAATTTAATTAATTATTAGTTTTATTTCCTTATTCAATCCAGTGTCCATTTATAATTTAATAAAAACTTACTAAGTTTCAAGTCGAATTTCTTATTGATAACCGCTCGGAACTTGTCCATTTCGGTATTCTCTATCTTCCTGTTCCACGTGCATCTTGTGTCTGAAGCGATAATGTCCACAAGACCCTTTCTACCACGAGAACCTGAAAGAAATACATGTCAATATTATACACACAAACTATGTAGCGAAAAAATATTTAAGCTTAAAGTCATCATTAAAAAACAAGTAATATAAAAAACAATGTTTTAGAATCAATACCTACTTTGGATATTAGGAAAAATTTAAGAATTTGGGGAAAATATCATTTTATTAAACAATTACAACTGCTTATCTCGTGTTCCACTTTACAAAGGGAGGAGGGGAACAGTAACTTCTAAAGGTATGGACCTCTGAACACTCGAATAACGATTACCTCTGACTCAGTACCCCCAATGGTATCACTCTCGCCATGTTTGAATTCGCAGCATATATATATATATAACTTTCCTTTTCAATTTTCTAGCTGGTAAATAAAGTTTTGAAGTTCGACCGATTTTGAGGTGAAATAACAGTTATGATATAGTTCATCGTCAACATTTAAAAACATATCTGCTGTCAAAGATGCATTCGTAATAATATTGCAATACTAGTAAAAGAAGGTAAAAATATTTTTCCCCTTAAATTTCGGTGACATCAAAACTTCCGAACCAAAACAAAATCATGCTATCACATGATAATAGGAATAAAAATAAATGAAAAAAAATAAAGAATGAAAGAATGAAACTTTTCTTCCGGCACATCTGAAAAATTGTGATGTTACATTGAATGATACGAGGAAGCATAATGTAAAAAGCATGCTGCTGAAATTTATTTTATTATAATCAACTCTAATTTTTATAACCGCAAATCACTTTGTGTAACTTTATTTTTACCTGTTTTTGTGATGCTTGTTCAATTGAATCCAAATACTATACAATTAATAATTTTAGATGAATGAATCCATGCTTGAAGTTCTAACAGTTTTTATTCAAAAAGCAAGTGGAAAAGTTATTTGAACCTTCCATCAGTTCATTCACAATAAATAGGTTACAAAAATTATGTTCACGAAAGAGATTTCAACAAGAGTGCATTTAAATATGCCGTTATCTGTTTATTATTTTCAATTTCAGAAATTTTCCGTTGCATAAATCACGTTTTAATCTATTTAGCTAATAATGAATGCACGTGGAGTAAAACACTTAACACAATTAATTTTTTTTTCTTTACAAGCACATTTACTTTTTAATGGTAAACATTAATCAATCATAAAGTGTAAACTATTTTTATTCACTTTAAGGAAAGAAAATATTAATTGTGAAACTTTAGGAGGAATTTATTGCTGAGGAAACAATATTATAAGTAAAATGTTGGCCATTTCTATACAAATGATGTTTCGCATCGATGGAAATAAATAATTATTCAACTCGTGTATGTAAATTAACGTATTCTAATATAAATTTATTCGAAATGTGATACCAAAAGTTTTTTAAATATTATTATTCAAAATTAGGTTAATTTATCATAGGTTTTTTTTCATTTTGATTATATTATTTATCTTAGGTTTTTGATGTTTCGTAAAATAAATCACTTTGAGTATATTAGCTTGGATATTCTTTGCTAATTGAAATTTATTGATTTAAATTTTTTCATCAATAGATATTATTTAAGATTGAAATGGCAAATATAAGAAGCTATAGACAATTTTAGTTTTAATCCAATTTATTTCTAAGCAATAACATGAATTTTCTCAATTGGTATTTCACGATTGTAAAATCTTTCCTTCAAAGAGTGATTTAGAATAATGTTTTTTTAATTGTTTGATCATTTCTATCAAAATTGTAAAAAAAATGAAACTACCACTTTTTTTAAAGAAATGGATTTTTTAATTGTGATTGGTTAACTCTAAAAATAAAATTTTAAAAAAATATGACAAGATGTTTTTTTTACTTAATAGTGTTTTAATTGAAATAATCTCTTTACCTGAATTGGTAAGCAGACAATTAAAAAAATTATTTTTATGAAAATAATGTTGCCATTATTATGAAATGTGTTAACCAAAAAATCTCACATAGGAGTAACTTAAGGAGCATGAAATATTCGAACTTATTTTTTCGTATCTAATTTTAAAATTTTGAGGGTTTTTTGTTTGTTTTATTTTCCTTAATTAATTAATTTCCTTTATTTACCTCAATTGTTAACTAAGGACATTTTACACAAATTAAGACCTTTTTGATATTTTAATTATTTAAACTTCAAAACAATAAATTTTAATAATTATAATATCAACGTTCAAAACAAATCATTACTCAAGAAAGAATTGTCATTGCTTCCTTTTGGCACGATTTTATTTAGTGTTAAATAATATTGAGTTACGTAATTATTTTTTGTTAAAATTTTTTAATTAAATTTCATTATATTATCACTTTTAAATACCTGATACTATTTTTTTTAATTTCTTATACAAACATTTTTAAAACTATTTTCAAAATCATCACCATGATAAATGAATCAAAAATATTTTTTATTCAATGTATAACAATTTTCACTTAATTGTTTTTATTTATTTTGAGATGCTAAGGGAATAATTTTTTTAACTTATGTGACAAAAATTATTTCAAAAAAGAAGATAAATTGATTCGTAATTCGATAAATTCGATGAATAATAACCCTTTTTACGTCATTTAGCTCGGAATATCAAGAATTCAACAACAAATTAAGAAAATAATTCGAATTTCCGATATACTTTGAGGCCTGAAGCATAGCCTCAAAACAGTGATTTGATATAAGAGACACAATTATCCGTAATTATCAACTATGGACTTAACTAAGCAATTCACAAGAATGTTAATTATCAGTCATTCTTAAATTATTATTAATGCTTTTTTCTTTCATTCCTTCAATAAAAAAAATTATTATCATGTCAGAACATGGTGTTGTTCTTAGTATGAGGTTTTTAGCGTCAACAAAAATCCATAGGCGAAAAATAAAAATTTTATTATCTGTACGGGCATCTCGAAAACTTAGCTTTTAATAAGTCGTTTCACTTGCATTTACAAAAGCTCTGCTTTTAAAAAAATAGTTAAGGACTACAGCAAATAAAAAAAAACCCAGAAAAATATAATTTTGAGCACGTGATTATATGAAATAAAATAAACAAGAAATGTGATATTTTTTAAACAATAAATGAGAGACCAAGTTTTTGGAATCGTTTGCAATACTAAACAAACTCATTCAATGAAACAATTAAAATGAATAAAAATATAATTGAACTTGCACGAGCGCGTGGTGCTTGGCCGTTCAAGAAAAGATGTTCTGACATGATACACTGAAATATGCATAACAGATTTCATTTAAATCTTTTTATTCATGTTTGAAATACTTACACAACATCAAAGGAACAATGAAATGAAAACATCATTAGCTTATTCCGTAATTAATCAAATTTTCAAAAAAAACCCCAACTGTTTTAATTTTTTTTTTAATTTCGTTAAAATTTTTGTTAACAAATTCCCGTTGAAAAAACAAACTTCGTTTAAAAATATGATCTTTTTTTCAAAACAAATTCAAAAAATTTCGCCAGAGTAAAACATAAATCAAAACACAATTTGAGGATGAAAAAGCAAAAGTATATTTGATTACAAAATGTAAGTTTAAAGAGCAGCAAAAAAAATCTGAAATAAAATTTAGAAAATTAATTTCAGTATTTGCATAATAGATGGTTTTACAAGTTTATGTCAAATAAGGTCTAAGCCTATAAAAATTATAAAATAAAATATTTTTCATAAATATATATATTTACATATTTTAAGCAAATATTACTTTATTCAACACGAAATCGTCTTTTTTCTCATTTGTGAACATTATATAATAGTTCGAAATTTTAAATTCCTGAACCTTAAGCATAAAAACTATTTTAGGATAAATATCATGAAATATTGAAAATGAAAGAATAAAAAAGATTAAAATGAAATCTGCTATCATATTTCAATGTATCATGTCAGAACATCATTTCTTAAACGGCCAAGCACCACGCGCTCGTGCAAGTTCAATTATATTTTTATTCATTTTAATTGTTTCATTGAGCGAGTCACTTTAGTACTGCGAACGATCCAAAAAGCTTTGTCTTGCATTTATTGTTAAAAAAAATATCGCATTTCCTGTTTAGTTCATTTCATATAATCACGTGCTCAAAATGACATTTTTCTAGGTTTTATTTGCTGTAGTCATTAACTTATTTTTTTAATTAGAGTTTTTGTAAATGCGATTACAACGCGTTATTAAAAGTTGATTTTTTGAGATGTTCTTATACATAATAAAAATTCTATTTTTAGCCCATGGATTTTTTTATTTTTTTCGCCTACAGATTTTTGTTGAAGCCAAAAAACTAATCCCAAAAACATCATGTTCTGATATGATAAAAATAGAAAAAAATGACTAAATAATCCTTGGATTCCTTTGATAATTGAGGCCAACTAAAAAAATTTAAACTTAAAAGATAAGGAAGCATCTAAAATATTTTTGAAGAATTTTAATAGACATTTAGTAAAATTGAGCACTTAGAACTAAATCAAAATTTTCACCATAATTTAAAAGACAACACTTTTTAATATTTAGGTTTTTTTCACCATTTAAAGATTGTAAAAAGCTATCAATTAGCAGTAAAATCATATTTAGATTACTGATAACAATTGAGATTTTATTTTCTTCAGAGATCATTAATAACAAAAATAATTAATTTATTTACAGACGCAATGAATAAGAATAAATAAGTTATTCAGAAGCAAAATAGCTTATGTCTATAGCTCCAATGCATCCATGACTAAAGAAATAAAGAAAACTAATAAAGATATTAAAAATTTCAAATAACAAGTTGAGTTGTTTCTATTCTTTTTCTAATCAACAATGATATGGCATCATAACAAATCCTGAAAAGCAAAGAGAAGAATATTTTCGAAACCTCTCAGAGAAACTGATAGATTTTAAATTTACTGTGGATTTTTCCTTTCCCTTTTTCAGGAAATAACTGTAGAAAATAATAATATTTGACAAATGAAAAATAAACATTACTTTCATCAACATTAGACACACAAACAAAGCATTCATTGTCTTCCTATCTACGATAGATTCATATGATTAGAATTCAAGTAAGGAGCTAAGAAAAATAAAAGAAATGAATTCTAACACTTCGTCAGTACAGTTCTATTATAATATTTTGAAATATTTGGATTTTCAAAACCATGTATAAGAAATTTTGTAATAGAACATTGTTATTTAACCGTAAACAAAGCTCACTCCTGTAAATGTTACTGTTTATTTGATAAGATTGTGATTATATCAGAAATTTAAATAAATTCGTAAAGTAATGTATATCTATGTCTCTTTTCATAGGTAATCAAGGAAAATTTCATTAGTTTTATGTTAGCGAATTTCTTTGTTGAATTTCCAGAAAATTGATCTAAATTTATACATATAACTTTCACAAGTGTATAAATTTGAATATTAAAGAATAGTTTTTGAATATTTGAAAGGGACTAAAATTACACTTTTATTTCCATAATTTAGAACATAATTCTGAAATCTATCATAGTTTTTTTTTTTCAGAGAGAGATTTTTTGAGTCAAACATTCAATATAATTCAATACACAATACTCAATGCTTCAATTTATTGTCCAATGATTCTTTCTCAGACTAAGCATAATCTGAATATTTAAATCTGAAATATTTAAGCTAAAAAGAAATGATATCACTGTCTCTCCTACCGCCAAAAGCGCATGGATAATAAATACCGAATGACTGAACCGCCAAAAACAATAACACTGGTAGGAACTGTGGTTGAGTTCTAAGAGTCATCACCGGCCACAGTATAACCCTTCCCATAGACAGGACATCCCGTCATTGATGGGAGGAGACAATCCCTACTTTTTTGAGTACCTCCCAGGGTGGGGAAATCCAATCATCATGACAGAAACATTTTATTTTCATTTCAAAATCCCCCCCCCTCCCCAAGAGGAAAGCTAAAGGGAAAAAAAAGCTCTACAATTGGCTCTACTGCGCATTTTTAATAATCTTAATTCTTAACATTACACGCAGCATTATTATTTTATAGAAATGTTTTAACTATTATAAAACCCGATTCTTCCTTGCCCAGACGCATTTTAATTTAAATAATGCAATGAATACTTTTCCTTATTCATGGATTAAATCATTCCGTTCTTCTATCTTTATTGTTCAAATTGTCATCGTTTTGTTAATGAAATCAACTGATTATGAACTTCGCATGCTTTTCACGTTCAGCTGCTCGCTGAAGGGCACTTGTATTATGAATCTAAATAAGTTATATAATACAAAGCAGCTGCTCTTACATCACTGTGCTAGACATATTAATATTTTTTTTTCTGAATTTTGACATAAAATTATCTTCAAATCGTGCTGTTTGACGCACGTGTAATTTGTACTTACATCAGTATTCCTCTAAAACTGTGTAGAAAGATCTAAGAGTTAGTTATGAGTTTTAATTTTTGCTTTCGTTAACTGTATCCTGTTGGAATGAAACCAAAATATTCTTATTTGGAATAATTGTTTTCTGCTTAAATTATTTATACTCTTGACATTAGAAAGCGGCGATATTTTAAAAATAAAAAGAAGTCATTTCCATTTCATGGTACACAATATTTATTTTCCATTTTGAACTTTAAAATGATAAGCAAACATTATTTCAAGCCCATGAAGAATTAATGTTATTTGAAAACATTGATGAATTAATCACATTTTGTAGCTTTAATCACATTACGACAAGTTTGTTTAATAAATGATCTATTGAGTTTCATATTAACTTATTAATGATATATTTTAGATACTTTGGAACGTATATGCTTTTATTTATCTATTTTTGTATGTGTGCCATAAAAAAATAAGTATATTTATAAAATTCTTGAAAAATTAACCCTTATTACAAACTAGTGTTTTCTTTACATAAAAATAAATGGGTTAAATTATTAAAATAGGCTATATAAGAAATAATAAAATTCAAATATGACATTACTTTTTATTATAAAATTCAATACAAATATAACAATTTTTTAATTTATAGAACCTATCAAATGGAATATGGCATAATCAGTGAATGGAAAATTAATTTTCCAATATAATGTAAAAGGTAATTATCTATACTTCATTCAATGATTTTAATAACTTAACGTGTTCACTTATGGTAGTCATAAATTTTTATAACTAAAAATTTGTGTTTGCTACAACTTTATTTGAATTATTAAGCTAGTAAAAAATTAGGATAGACCTGCTTGTAACCCTCCTTCAGATCAATAGTCCTAAACAGCCTAATCAAAAATCCGGTTCACAAATATCTTGTAAAAATAATTTAAATAATCATCCTTGCCTTTAAGAACACTTTTAGCCATTTCTTATTAGAATGGCATTTTGGTTATTTTTGATGAATTTGAGATTTAAACAAAAAGTGTTTTGTATTTGCATTCAAATAACCTAAATTCGTTTAAAAAAATAGTATATAAATCAGTTTGACCATATAAATCGATCTTTACTCGAAAAGTTGTATTTCTTTTTCTGTATTAATATGAAAGGCACGTAAAAGATATTAAAATAAATTTTCTTTGTTTATTCTGTTCAAGGATAAGAAAATATTTCCATATTGACATTCGCATTTAAATTAATAAAACCTGCTTTATTCTGCACTGTTTTATCTTTTTTATATTCCTCTATTTCTCATCTTATTAAAGTAGAATTTAGATTTGCTTTGATGAAAATAAGCAATAATTTCAGAAATAAATATCATTGAACAGATTTCACTTAATGGATTTAACTCCAGCAGCGAAGGAGATTATAATCCTTACTCTCTCTGTTTAGATATGTTCTACGCATTTAGCCGTTAAGCTAATCCTCTCTTATAATCCTTTCTACAATGAAAAAAATCGAATGGCATGCCAAGCAGTTCTTTTCAAGACTCTTGAAAGGCATGTCATTAAAAATCCTTGATCAGAAAAACCAATAATCGTTTCTTTTTTCAAATACATTCAATGTTCTTTTCTTAACCTTGAGAAAAAAAGAATATTTGGCGGCCAATGAATGCGGTGCTAAGTGGGGTTTTTGAGGCCAAATTCATTTGCATACTATGATTTCCAGTTTTTAATTTTAAAAAAATATTCTTCTGATTTCTTTCGCGCGAATTTCTAAATTGTAAATCTTTATTCGATTTAAGAACGCCATTAAAATGAACTTTGTGTAAAAAAGTATTAAAAATTTTTATCATTAAAAGTATATGTAAATCAAAAGAGTCCTTAATAAATAAACGTAGATCATCGTTTTAAATACTAAATTAAAAGAAATTGCCAATAATCTTTTATTTTATATTTAAGTTTGTTGGTTATTGAGGTAATTTGAGACACATTGTTAGACAATCTTCGTAGAAATTCTCTGGTGAGATTATGCATTATTTCTTTCATTTTTTATCAATGACATGAAGGGATAGAAAAAATTATTTAACTGAAAACAAACTAGAAAAAGCTTCAATTTTTTTCTGAGAAATTTAATTCACACAGCCTGTTTTTATAAAGTAATCATATAAGCTTATATCATCTTGATTTACTATAATTGCATCCTTAAGGCAAATTTTTCTTTCCTGACAGAATTTTTGCACGAAATAGGTTTTTAAAGAAAAAAAATCATCTAGACAACCTTGAAGGCAACCACTCTTTTATCAAGGTACAAAGAAAATGCTGTCTGGAACACTGTACTGTATTAAAAATACATAGTTCGGTATGATAGAGCCCGTGTTGTGATTAAAGAAAAAGATATTTAATACTTTTTGCGATTTTATCTTATTAGGAAAAAAAATACTAAGATTAATTACTGAACATTAAATTTCGGTTTTAATTAAATGGTAGAGAAAGTCTAAATAAAAAAGAAGGTAACTAATGAGGCTTCTCCACCACAAAAACTACTATATTTTAACTTATTTTATAATCATGGATGAATGATTACAAGTTGATAAAACCAGATTGAAAAAAACAGATTTGCAGAACTTTTTCAGCAATTAAAATCTATTTGTATTTATGAAACAATATACTTAATAGGCTTTAATTTAATTAACATTTTTACAATTAATTAGATTGAATTACATTAATAATTATTATTAACTACTTTAACTATGTTATTACAAATAAAATAGTCTATTATAAATATACATAGACTGGTTAACTTCATATACAATATTAATTAAATTCTCTTTTTAATGTATAATTAAGCAGTTTTATCATTTAAAAAGAAGAAATTGCTTAATTTTCTTTATAATTAAATAAAACACATATTAGTTGAAAAAATTTTAAGCTTTAATTACATAAAAAATAATTTTAATTTCGATAAGAGTCTAAAATTATTTGTGGTTTTCCATCGTAATAATTAAATAAATGCATCCTATCACGATTTCTATTCTTGACAATTTCATAAACGAATCTTTACCTAGATCTATAAAAATAAATCATTTTTTAAATAAAGAAGAAATATATTATTAAAAAATATTGTAATTAAAAATATGCTTTCATTAATTTGTGAAATTCGAATTAAATACCGTTAATTCACCAAAAACGAAATGGCTTACTTCGCCTTCAAGGGATAATTCTCTGGTCCCCCGAATAGTCATTATCAGACTAAACAATTTTTTTGAATAATTATTATTAAAATAATTACTTCCTTAACGCATGTATGTAGTAAAAACATACTTTATTATTGCATACATTTGAAAGAATATGCATAAAAAGAGATATCATTGAGCTTTGGTAAATCCCTTGGGGTTAGAACAGTTGACATAAAACGAGCCAAAATACAACAAGTGTATTATTGTGAGTTTTCCGCGGAAGTTCTGTTAAAAGTCCTACAGTCGTTTTATTAAGTTTTCCTGGTTCACAAATGCGACTGAACTAGCTGTTTGAAGTGCTACTACTTTTTCTTATCTGTCATTCAACGCGGTCCAGTTGGCCAGTTTGTAACAATTCAGAAACTGGGGAAGGAAAAAGAAGAAAAGTGAGCATTTCTATTTGTTCCCGATTCTGCGAGATGATACCCAGGGCATCGCAAAACATTAAAATTTACTGACCGCCAGAAGAAGAAAACGGAAAGAAAACTGGGCCATAACCATTTCATCATATACTCAGGAACGAAGACACTCCTTTTTCTAGGCTAAGTTTATGTATTGAATGCAAGTTGAGTAGGTGGCCTGTTGTAGACTCAGAAACACCCCCTTTGATAATGAAAAATAAAGAATACATCTTTGAATTCCGGCTTTAATTATCGGAAGATTAGTTATAAATATCGGATAAATGTTTAAGTTGCAACTCCTTCTGTACTTCGGGACTATCTCGTCAATGCATAGTTCCTTTCGGTTTGGCTTGATTTGAATTTTTCATGGCGCAAAAATCGAAAAATTACGCCAAACATAGGCGATAAAATCATAGCAATTTGAAAGTATAAAGCTTTAGTAGGATTAGCTATAAATAAATTTCTCAAAAATAAACAAATATTAATGAGTGAATAAATGTTTCGTTTATTTTAAATATTCAAAAAGATTAATATGTAGTAGTTTTGTGCAGTAAAATTGACAAAAAATATTAAATGTAATTATTTGAAGAAAAAATCGCAAGCGCTGAGAATCTAAACATGGGAATTGTGATGTCCGTCACTAGATGCATAATAACTACAACATATTTTTTTTATTTTATGACTTTATTCCTAATTTAATTTAATCTACTAAACATTTTACACCACTGATTTACATTTAAATTATTTTTTTAATATTAGTATAATTCATAGTAATTTTTTGTGCTTCCGAAAGGGCCCAATTAATTCTTTTAGCATTCTTGCAGTTTAGTAGTGCAAATATAATATTTTTTGTTGGTACAAGAACCTTTTAAAGAAAATTGTAAATAATCAAAAGCCTTGACATAAGATGAAAAAACTTTTTTCAATTACATTGATTCCAGCAAGCATTATAAAATATATATCTTAAACTTGATTCGCCTAAATTTTATTTTTTAATTTACTTTTATTTATAGTGCCATAATTACATGCTAATAAAAACTTAATTAACATTTCTGCTGAATTAGAGCACTAAAAATTTTATGCTCGTTTTTTTTTTAAGTTTATAAAAATTTAGAGAAAAATACTAGGAAATGAAAGAAATATCATTAACAAACTTATATTTTAAATTTAATATTGTGTTAAAAGAAATGACATGCAATAATTTATCAGAAGTTATTGAATAAAAACATAAAATTTTTTATACATTTTTTAAACAAATTTTTAAAAACACACACATTTTTTATTCAGCATTTAGTATTTATGAAATAACTAATTAGTATATTACTTAGTTCTAAGCCCTTTATATACCCTATGTATCATTCGGCTTCCCATTTTATTTTCGTTCAGACATGTCTCAATACGCTTGTCACAATTTGCAGACAATATGTCAGTCTCTAAACATTATATGTATTAAAAATGTTGGAGTAAACGAATACAATTTTTTATTCTCCATAATCACAAATCTATCAGTTTTAGGAATAAATAAAAAGCGAGAAAATCAAATTTAAATAAAAATCTCAATCCCTTTTATTAAAATTATTTGTTTAAAATTTATCAAATGCAATTTTCTTTTTAAACGTTGTAGCTCAGTTAACAATATTTTATTATTGATGTGTACAGTATTTTATTGATAAAAACAATATTTTATTATTTGATGTGTACAAACAGCGTTTTAAATATTTATTTTAAACTGTTTATTATTATTTGCCTTTAAAAATTCCATGAATGTCTTGATTATATGGCGTTTGCTGCATTTGTTTAAATAGTAAAGAAAACAAGTAATATTTTTTTTTAAAAATTGTAAGTCAATTCCTACTTAGGCCAGCAAAGAAATTTTTTAGTTACTTTTTATTAAAAAATTACAGTTATTATAAGTAATGTTTCGAAAAGTTATGGATTTTTCAAAAGAATTGAATTCGAATTCTTCACCTTAACGTGCAAAATACTAAAATCCTTGCATTTTACCGATTGAGCTAATATTCAATTCAATATTATTTCAATTTTCATTCCAAACTGCTAAAACTCTATTTAAAGTAATAAAAAATGAATTCAATTTAATTAATGAATTAATATTTGAAAAACTATATTAACATCAAATATAATCTATTATAAGTTTTAAAAAAATGTATTTGAACTTGAGTGGATGAATGAAAAGTATTTTATTAACGACTGAAAATTTGAACAAGATATATATAGGGAGAGTGTGAATTGATAGTAGGAATTGAAAAAGTACCATCAAATAAACGAAAAATGTAATGAACAAATTTTTGTCGATGAAATTTATTCTGAAAATACACGTTATTAAATATCTAAAAATACATTTTATCCTTTTTATATATTTTGAAAAATAAAATCTTCATTTCTCTTGAGAAAATTAATTTTATAGGGTAGGGTTTTGAATCCATGTCACTATCAATAGATAATATATGTGCAGAAATAAAGAAATCTCTTTTAAGAACATAGATAGATTTGATATAAAAATCTGTAAAATTAAATGAAATTTTAAGTTATCTTTAAATTAAAAAAAAATAAGCATCTTGTCCAAAAATATTTTCTTGATGATAAAAAAATGATGAACTAACCTATCACACCATTCGTTCCATTCGTGTGTCCATTCATGTTGATCCTTTGATAATCACAGGACCTGGGGAAAAAGAGTTCGATTTGTCGCGGAATTCCAAATGGTCCGTCTCCCTCTTTGTACTTTCTAGTCACTCACTTCTGGTCAGGTAAGTTGGCGAGTTTTCGAGTTCCCGATTTTCTCGCCAAGCACTTTTCCTTTCAATAACTCTCGGCGAAAAGATGGAAACTACCTTCCGTTTCATTAGTGGTTGCAACACTTCTCCACTTCCTAACATACCTGTCAACGATTCTCGCTGACAGATTCTTCCATTGACGAAATTGATGTGGCGCTATTCGTTGGCGGGAAAACCAGACAATGTTTGGCAATTGATTCGGCTTGCATTAATGTTACTGACGCAGGTGTTATTAATATCAAAGTAAATTAATATCCTTCAAAGTTGTGACATATTTATTCCCTGACACTTTATATATTATTTTCACGGAAATAAATTGTTTCGTTTTTGACAGTACATATAATTTCTTTTACAAGGATAGGTTTTGATTCTGTTTTAAGGCGTTTAAAGCTGTCAAATAGATTTATTTCATTGTTGGAGGAATTAATTCTAACTACTGAATTGGTGAAACGTTTACGTTTAAAATTTATATACTTGATAAATAATTTAATTAAATTGTAAATATAATTTGATTCTTTAACTAAGCAACTTTGAAATAACTTGAGGTAAAACAAATTTTTATCATTAAAACTTTTCTGAAAATAATATTGATAAATTAAAAACAGAGGGAGTGTACCCCGCTAAATTACCCTTTAACCCATTCTCTGCCAACCACGAATATACTCGTAGTTGGCAGGGTGTTACCATTGTCAGCACGAATATACTCGTGATACTTTCAATATATTATAACGTACAATTTTTCAAAATTGTAAACTTTTTATGGCCACAAACATAAATATACAAGTGTAAAAACTTGAAAAAAAGCGACAAATAAATTGTTTTTACAAAAATTCTACTTTATTTAACCCATTCGCTGCCGAGCCTAAATTGTATGAGGTTAGCCCCGTTGCCAACAACGAGTTTACTCGTGTTTGATTTTTACACATGTAAATGATCATTCATGAAAAATTATGTGTATTTATTTTGAAATAATAAAACTTAGATAAATAATAACACTCAAAACAGAAATGGCAATGGGAATAACTCCATAGAATTTAGGCTTGGCAGTGAATGGGTTAATGAATGTATTTTGTGTATTATATTTCATTGCCAAGCAATGATTATAAAAAAGTTTACTGGTTTTCGAAAAGTTTACTGGTTTTCGATTTTTACCGATGAATTGAAATAACTTGAGATAAAACAAATTTTTACTCTGAAAACTTTTCCGAAAATAATATTAATCAATTAAAAACAGAGCGAGTGTACCCCACGAAATTACTCTTTAATGAATGTATTTTGTGTATTATTAACCCTATTCCATTGCCAAGCAATGATTATAAAAAAATGTACTGGCTTTCAATCTTTACCGCTGAAATCTCACCAATAAAACCTGAAAATTATCTCGGTGATTATTCATCAGTATTTCAATTAACTTTTTCCATTTCTAAATACACATATATTAGCTGGATCGTGAATTTATATTTGTAACCATATTAGAACCAATATTTGCAATAATTGGCCTAATGTCCACACGAAATGAAAATGTTTGTTTTAGTTTAAAAGTGGTTCGTCTAATTCATCATCTCATGTATCTGTCAAACGGATTTTTTTTCAGGCTTCACTGAACCAAGGCCATTAATCAGAAACAGTTTGAAAATTTTCTTAGAATTTTGCTTCACTCGAGACAAACAAAACAGAAATCAACTATTGTACAAAAGCATCCTACTTAAATACATCAGGTTATGAAAGGAAGATCAATTTCATTGATTTAAAAATAAAAAAATGCTCGAATTTTTATAAATATAATTACAATTTTATTAATAAAATATTCTTCATTTAACTTTTAGGTTTAATACAGCCCTACATGCACACACATAATCATTGATATTCGCAAACTTCAATTATTAAATAAAATTTTATCCAGTAATTTGCCTTTATATGACTACATAGAGGCAATCAGCGGCCACTTTTACCTAAAATTCTCTGCAATAATAATTCAATGCTGGTAAAAGCAGGTAAAAATTATTCCCCCTTAAATTTCGGAGACATCAATACCTAATAAAAACAACATCAGGTTCTCATATGATAACAAAATATGAACCCAATTAATTAATACATTACAGTATCTCATCCGGGTTGAATTCTTGTTAAATTATCTCATCATAAAAAATCACAAAGGGATAATATACAAAATTATTGTTCTTTATTAAGTTGTATACTTCTTTTCAATTCAGAAAGCTCAACTGGTTTTGAGCGAAACGTTGAAAGAATCATTGGTCCCATCATTCGCAATTGACATGGTTTCCGCATCATTAGTATGAGATTCAGTTCTTTCTTTTCTTCTTTTATTTTCTTTCTTTCTTTATTTTCTCCATTTTGACATCTGTTTACCAGGTTGTGACACCTATTTAATTGTTTATTTCATTGTACAAGAGATATTAAACTGACAGTGGCAATTCAGACTTTTTTGCCAACTCTTCTTGGAAATATACTGAATGCTTTCCTAATAAAACGTAAGTGATTGATTCCCTTCCCCCTCCTTATAACAGCATCCTTAATTTAAATATCTTTTGAATATATACAATAAAATTTACCATCTGCTCTAAAAATATTTAAATTTTCATTTCAATAAAATAATGATGCCGAAGTATTTGGGAACTCTAAATTCCTATCTTCTACAATAATCCTATGTTAATATCCCGAGTGCAGGATAGATGGGTTTGTGAAAAGGAATAGGACAGAACTAGCAAAGGTCAGGGTTCGCAGCCGAGTAACTAGACCACTAGACAAAAGTGATCACTTCTGTCCGGAGGTTGTTATCTGGCTTATGAAGCTGTCATCATATACTCTCGACTATTGAGTCAGTGGGGAGACGAATGATACTATTACGCCTGGCGTATGGCAAGCTTATGCGATTAGTTGGAGGGGATGTTGGCTATTTTATTTAATGTGCCAACTTTTGCTGCCAGTAGAGAGTGCCATAACAGCTGTAGAAAGTTGCTTTTTCAAGATCTCGGGTCACCAATGAGGAGAATGAATAAGATCGAACTCGCAAAGCAAGAGGTTCGTAGCTGAGTAACTAGAACACTAGACAAAGGTGATCACACCTGTCCGGAGGTTGTTGTCTGGCTTAGGAAGCTATCACTATAGACTCTTAGTTCAAAAACCGATTTCCTCTAAGATCATGCATATTTGGCATACGTCAATCTTACATTTAGGTCCATATATCTGTCCATTGATGAGGTACGGAAGCTTCGAAAGGAGGTTGCCAAGCAAAACTTCATCTGACCTCAATTCAAAATTGAGAATTAATCATGGCTTGCAAAAGAGATGTTAATAACTAAATTAAAGTAAAATTTACTCATTGAAATGCCTCATATTTTTCTTAATAAAACAAAATACCTCATTTGTTCAACAGTCTACATAACTAATCTAGAATAATTATCTGAAAAATATTTAAAATTATCGTTCAATAGGAATTTCTTGCATATTTTATTTATAAATAATTAAACATTATTCAAAAATAATACGGAAAAAGTTCTCTCAAAAAATCCAGAAAGGCCTTTATATTATACAAAACACCTCAATTTCAATAAAATCAAAAATTCCAACCCAAGAAATTTTAATGTTATGTAGCTGCCTGGATCTTAGGCAGCTGCCTCAGATGTTTTTAAACCATATATTAATCCTTATTTTATGCTTTGAAATTAAACTCAACTGAAGTAATTGGTGATGAATTTGAAGGCATTCACGCATTTTTCCAACAAAAATGATTGCCTGAGATGGAAACTAGGCTTATGATTTATTAGAGTATATTTTTTCGTGTATAAACATGTTCTTCAGTGCTCATTAAACCATGTTTTGTTTTAGTTCCTCAAATTAATTTGTTAATTAAATAGACTCATTTGCAGAAACATTCCCTGTATTTCCAAAGGACCATGTTTAATTGAGAACACTTCTTGGATTTTGATCACAACTAATACTTAATTTGAAAAGAATGTATCTGAATGATAAAAAACTGTCGCATTTTACTTGTGAATTTGTTTGACTGACCAATCCCAATTATCTCCGAATATTCGTTTTTTTTCTGTTGTTTATCATCAAAAATATATTACATTTCATGGAACATCACATGGAATAGCTATTAGTCACTTCGATACATCATAGCCATTTATCACTTCCAATTTGGAGAAATTTATAATTATTGTATCGCCAATTTTGCCGAAAAACGAATTCTCATAAAAACAGAAACGACTAAATATTATAACTCTTAATAAACGAAAATCTAAGACCTAAATCACAATTTAAAATAGATAAGAAACAGTTATACAATTTACAGACAATAGTTTGAGTGTGTGGGGGCTGGCGCTCGTTAAATCTGTAGTGGCAGCAAAGTCCTCCGTGTCGATAGTAATACCACTGAGGGCAATGGTTGAGAGGTGATCGTTCTT
This sequence comes from Argiope argentata, assembly GCA_026289955.1. Lineage (NCBI taxonomy): Eukaryota > Metazoa > Arthropoda > Arachnida > Araneae > Araneidae > Argiope > Argiope argentata. The sequence goes on along the minus strand of JAOUZG010048650.1, from coordinate 1,986,407 downwards.
TGTTCCAGGTCTAAATTACGATTTGAAATGAATGAATGAAGTCCAGCCCCTAAAAAGGGTTGTGACTTGTGTGCAGCTAAGTCGTACTCTTGGCCCTAGATGGCGCTACTTGTTAAACAAGAGATGCATATCTCCGGCTTAAAATCTGCTGATCGTATCAGTGGGGCTTGTGCATCGCAAGTGCCATGAGTAACAACAACAGACAATAGTACATCCATTTTAATATGGAATCTTAATCTCCTATTAAACTCATTTTTTATACCTGAAAAAACTTACTTCAAAGATACGATATAATAAGAATAACTTTTATTTGAATCACAAAATTGCAAATTTATTGGAAAATCAGAACCAATTTTGACGCTGGCACAGGGGTAACGCGTCTTCCTCGTGATCTGGGTGTCCAGGTTTCGAGCTCCGTTTCGGGCATGGTTGTTCTTAATCTGTTCGATGTGTGAATGTGCCCCCTGCAAAAAGGGGCTGTGCAAGCGAAGGTGATGCGTGTGTAGCTAAGACGTACTCTGATCCCTAGTAGGCACTACTTAAAAACAAGAGACGCACCCTTGGCTTAAAATCACTAACTACGTCAGCAAGCTTGTCCGTGGCAAGGGCCATTAGAAACAAAACTAATTTTGTCTCAGTTAAATTAGTGTTCTTCAAACTTCTCTTAAGTTGATGAGCAATTCTATCAGTTTTGTAGATGTTCAAATAGAGAACATTTAATTTGATTATTTCAATTAATTGATCAAAAGATACAGGCTTGTTATCAAACTAGTTTTTGGATGATTCGACAAAACTTACTTCCTCCATCTATATAATGTTCGTTTCTTATTAAATCAGCACGAGCAGTCTCACCAAAACTTTCTCGCATACTATCTAATGAAGATATGAACCCTTCCACATAAATTTATGGATCTTATGTAAAACAAAGAATTCTTAGAATGATATTGGTGAACAATAGTTCAACAATTGATTTTTGACGTGAATTTAGCATTTTTACTGAATGTATTGAGTTATTGTAATCCTTGCTTAGTTTTTGGTTATGAATCTTTGCTATGCGGTTATTAATTTCTGAAAATCAAATTTGTGTTTTATGCAAGCTGTTTTACATCTCACTAAACTAAAATTTCACAAAAAACTACAGTTGCAATCACACATTGCTTGTTGATTATTATTGATTTAAATCACGGAGATTGTGAGTATTGTGTTTACATGCAGGCAAAACTACAGACAAAAAGAAGGCCAAACTATGGGAAGAGCTAATTAATTTAAGTTTTGTTCTTACAGGATTCACTTGCATTGGAGCACCCACATGAATAAATTTTCTTTGAATGAGTTGCATTCAAAATTTAATGACCTTAAATCCATATACCAAATTTCCTACTTTGAACCTAATTAGTTTTTCTTCAATCTTTTTATCATGTCAGAACATGATGTTGATTTGGGAATGAGCGTCATCAAAAGTCCGTAGGCGAAAAATTGAAATTTTATTATCTGCACAAGCATCTCAAAAAATCAGCTTTTAATAACGCGCTGCCATCGCATTGACAAAAACTCTTGATTTTTTAAAAAAATAAGTTAATGACTGCAGCAAATAAAACCTGGAAAAATGTCATTTTGAGCGTGCGATTATATGAAATGAAATAAATAGGAAATGCGATATTTTTTTTAAACAATCAATGCGAGACAAAGTTTTTTGGGTCGTTTGCAACGCTAAAGTGACTCATCCGATGAAGCGATTAAAATGAATAGAAATATAATTTAACTTGCACGAGCACGTGGTGCTTGGCGGTTCAAGAAATGATGTTCTGGCATGATACATTGAAATATACATTGCAGATTACATTTTAATCTTTTTTTATATTAACGTCCCGTTGTAAAAAATACTAGGGCCATTTTGGGACATATCTCGTAATTTTGAACCAAGGTCAGATAACAAGGGTGACATCTGAGTACGCACCCCCTTCTCGACTCTACACCAGCGGGAGGACGTTTGACCCTGATAGATTTAGCATATAAAAGTTCCCCTTACACAACGTTCTAGGTACAATCTTGTCTCGAACCTGAAACTCTACGACTTAAGATCCAAGAACTTACCACCAAGCCACCGCGATTGACCAAACCACAGATTGACATAATCCCAAAACATATGTTTTTCGAATTTGTGGAGAGCTGAAATGTGGAAATTCCATTTTTTTATGATTATAATATTTTCCCTAAGTACATAATGAAGTATAAAGGGCCAGGCTACCATTTACTGATTTATCCATCCTCATAATGTTTTCTTATGTCCTTCTGTCATTTGCGTCAAATAATTTTAAACCATTATTAATAATCGAATTTCACACATGAAAAATTATATATAAATGTAGATCACAAAGTAAATTCTTGAAAAATAATAATTGTTCATTTGAAATGCATATATATACTTTATTGTATATGGAAAATTTTACCGTATACCTAGATATCATTCTACTTATTATCATTTAATAAATTATCCCAATTATTCGAAAAATGTAGGTTTCTTTTATACCATTGAAAGTCGATTCCCAATTACCTCGCAGTAAAAATTGTTCTGGGTAAATTAGAACACTGAAACGTTCCTTAGGAGATAAAACGGAAACTGAAGTTTAATCACATCTAAATCTAAGAAATATATTACATAACAACTTACTTTCCATACTACTTATATAAAGAACGAAAAATGATGCTTTGGAAAATTATGATTTCACTTTTCTGAGTGTGGTAGCAACTAAAGTAAATAAACTTTAGCTCTTTGCATTCCGATGTCACCTTTGGCTCGACATTCAAGACTGTGCATCATTTTGACGTTTTATTTATTTATTTTTCAAATTTAGTTGTTAAAAACGCCTACATAATGGTAAAGAGATGTAGATTAATTTTTCAAAGAAATTCGACTTAAAAGAATTATATATATATATATATATATATATATATATATTCTTCATAGCAATAAACAAAAATTTGTATTAGGTAAATAATTTTGCATCTAATTATTTTTCGTATTGCAAAGGGTTAGAAGGGGAAAAATTAGGTGTTTTTGTATAATTTCTCCATCTTAACCACTTAACTGTTTTATCCGAGTGTTCTAGGTGCATCGGTTTATAGTTGCAAGAAAAAAATAAACCATTCATAACGATTATAATTCAATATTAAAACTACTTCGAATGCATAAATAAGACAATATTCGATAAATTTCCATTTGAATCAAAATAAGAAATTATTCCCGAAATAGAAGGTGTCGTCTTATTAGATAGTAAAGAAAATGAAGCAGTTAAGTGATTTCCAATGCCTTTTGGAGACGTTAATTCCAATAACCCTTTCTGATCATGCCTTTTTTTTAATCGAAAGGAATATTCTTCATTTAAAATCCCTTCTAATGTGCTGATGAGAGAATACTTTAGCTCCTAATTTTTTGGCTTCAAACCCACAGCCGCTTGATCTTAAAGCATGGACTTCAATGTTGAACGAACAGAAATTGATTCCTCTGAAGACATGCTGTATTTGTATACCTAATAAGCCTTAATCCACAAGCATAGAACAAACATCGTCACATAATTTGTTGGAATCCCTGGCTTAACAATAAAACAGAGTTCACACGAGGCGAACTATTGCGAGAATTGGAATGTCAAATAATTGCCCAGACGAGACATTTATAACTGTCCCATTGTGGTCACCTGATGTTTCAGAGGTAAGAGGGTTTACAGACGGCCAGTTATAAGACGGACGGCTAGTAGGCAGAGCATGCTCAGAAAGGCTAAACTGCTGTTCGGTAGATGCCAAGCACTTGTCGCTGTAGCACCATGCAATTTTTTCTTTCTGCGCATGCGTTTGTAGAATTTGTTGGGGGTTTTGGCGTGAAAAAATTGATGAACTATCATAGATTAATTTCAACATTTTTTTGTTCTTTCCGATTTGATAGATGTTTTTCCCCTTTCTTCATTTCATTTTGCATATTTTTAAAAAAATTAAGTACGTAATCCTTTTATTTTACTATGGTTCTTTGTGTAAATACCCATCATTTTAATTCCACTCCATTCAATTCCAGTGTGTAAATATCCATCAATTTCAGGATCGCCAAAACGATAATTTGTAGTTAAGCATGGAATGCCTGAATCTATCTTACGAAACTGTGGCAAAATAAATCAATTTCTTCCTATGCATGCGCTACCTGATAGCTGCCTTAAAGTGCGTTCACATAAGGCCAACTATTGCGAGCAATAGAAGATCATGCCTACTTCCGGATAAATCCCATGACCACTATGGGACAAGGGCAAACGGTTATTCAGACGAGACAACCGTTTGTTATTGTTCCAATGACGTTGTATGAACTGTTCATATGCGGACAATACAGAGACAACAGCACAGGGACAGCGATTGCGCGCAATGACTGACCTCGTTTGAACCCACCTATACAGTGAAAAGGTGACCAAATGGAATCAATCTACGCAACATTTCTGTCATCCGACAAACAGGAATTGCATTTACAATAAAGTGTACATTGTGATAGGCAGCGTTCACACGATGCCAACTATTGCGCACAATTTAAGGCAACGCATAACTTAGAAAGATCACATGGCCTCAATGGAGCAATGTCAATTTGTTGTCCCGATAAGACAAACATTTGTTGTGGTCCAATGGAAAGAGGGTCAAGTGATGTTCCTGAGGCAGAAATGACTTTCTATTGCGCACAATAATTGGCCTCGTGTGAACACAGCTTTATAACTGACTGAATGCAACCCCGATATAAGCGCTGCATTCTATTTCGCACAAAAGCTGGCATATTTTAAACGTTGCTTAATATAATGTAACCCTTAAGATGGGTTCACACGAGGCTAGCTATTGCGCGCAATAGAAGATCACGCCTACTTCTGGAAAAATCATGTGACCACAACGGGACATTAGAAACCGGACAACCATTTGCCATTGTCGCAACGACGTACAAAGACAGAAGCACAGCGACAACGATTGTGCGCAATTGTTGGCCTCGTGTGAACCCACCCTTATGCTCACACTCTATTTGGTGATGTCAGGAAGAGACACCATGATCTCACAGAAACAGAATTAAGTTTAAGTTTGTTGGGGATATGTGAGTGAGAATGGAACAAAAGATGATCGTATACCCTGTCAAGAAATCAGAATATTAGAATTACTGCACTTGAAAGGAAATTTATAAATAATTATCGGTGCCTGTGTTTTCGTCCAGAAAATAAAAAAAAGGATAAAATAGAGAATGTCAACCATTATTATATTTATGATTTCGATATTTAAGTGTACTAATTCGTGATGGAGGGCCTCAATTCTTTTTATTTAAAAGCTCCCGGAAGGGCAGGTAAGAGTAAATTCTTTTTCTTCCATTTAAATGTTTTGAATTCGAGAACTAGAAATCCAAAACAGTTTATATGTGCAAGTAAATCCCAAGCACGTCTGGAGTGGTTTTTAAACGGTCGTTAATCTATTAAACTAATATAAGCATGGTTTGCTATTCATATCCTCGAAACTCCTTCCTAGGGGTATATAAATTATATTAACTTACTATAAACAAATTCCTTCGTTTTCATAATATTTTTAAAACTTTTTGACTGAGGGAATGGATTCTATCTAAATACTACCGGAATAATTGGGAATTTAAACAAATGTAGCTCGAACACGCATTTCATTTTTTTTTTGTCATTTTTTTACATCCTACACATTTATAATGCAGTTTTGGAATAATTATAGACATTTTTTAAAAAACATCGTCATAATAATATTAGTAGCTACTTCTTTTTGTACTTAGTTCATTCTCATTATTATTAAGTACTTTGAAAGAAAATCCTGCTAAATAGCAACTCTAATCCTGCTAAATAGCAATTGCATCAAGTGAAATATAAGTTCGTTGCGTGAACTGAACAATTTAGAGGATAAAAATACGTGAAAGTAAGAAATTCTAATGTAGGTAAATCTTAGCAAAAAGTAATCATCTTAACCCTCGACTTGATAATAACTACATAAGAAAGTAAAGATTTTGTTATTCCACTGCCATGACTTTCACATAAACTACAAAGGTTATGCAGGTCCCATCTCTTCGAATTACTTTGTGAATGTTACTGCTCACGAGTTTTCTCGTGTTGCGTGTCCCGTCTGTTATTGCTTCATAAATAACAAAGATTGTAGAAAGCACACGTTTGCCTCAAAACTTCTGGCTCCAGGTGTATGCCTTACAGAGTTCTTTGTGGTCCTTATTGTTTAACTACAACTCGCGTTAGATTCAAAAGGCAAAATGCGTTTTTAATAATTCAAAAATTTCAAAGTAAGAATTCATCACCTATTATGCCAAATGCTATTGTCATATCTTAAAATTTTAAGTGTTAAATTATAAGGCCCTTTAGTTGTTTTTGCAAGAAACAGAAGAATAAAAAAAAATTATGCATCAGAACTGAAGTAAAAAAAGAAAATATTGCTGTATATAAAATTATTTGAATATTGCTAAACAATATCTTTGTAAAACGTGAGAAGTAAAAGATCTGTATAATTTCATACTAAATAAACTCTCTTCACTAAAGGTCTTGTATATTTTTTTCAACAGCATGACAATTTTTTTAATAACCCAACAGAAATTACAATTATTTAAATTATATGGTTTATTAAAATTTGCTTCCAAATTTGATAGATTTAAAAGACAAAAATTAGCTATGAAACAAATGCAGGCGCTTGTTTTAATCTAAGTTAATGATTTTTTAATCTTTCTCCTATTAACCATTAGAAATCATAACCTACGAATACACAAATGATGACTAAAATATAATCATTACAAATTAATATATCGCCTTTCATGTAATCAAGAAACCATTTAATATTTGTCAACAGTTGTTAACGAAAAACTATACGTAATGAAGACAGGTTTTGCATTAAAGTGGAAAGATGACATGATTTTCAGACATTGAATGTTGATACAAAAAGATGCATAGATTAAATTGCTTGGCATTTGAACATCAATCTATTTACCATATAATGATTATATTCAAGCCTTTATGCAACATGTAATTTATATTTCTGTGAAATTTTTAAAGTTACTTTTGTTTTCCAACTTATCCAAGCAATTATAATTCTGTATTACCATACTTATAAGAAAACGGGGCTGGAGAAAATACACAAAGAGATGCATTTGTGAATTGAGTGGTTTGAAATTTTTGATTGTAGCAAAAAAAGAATATTTCTGTATTTTGGTTAAAGCCACATAACTTGATTTAACTTATACCCTCATATTCAAGGAATGAAAATAATAAAGTGTTCTTTATATTACAAATCAGGGCAATACATTTGCTATCATCATATCTAAAATATTAAATAAGACATTCGAGATGAAATAAGAAAAAAAAAACCATTCTATATTATATAATATAAAAACATAATTCACTTTAACCCTTATTCTTCGAAATAGAAATAAAATTCCCATGGCGACGAGTTAGTGACTTATAAGAAGTCTAAAATCCACCATAGATTCTAATAGCTGGGATTCTGCAATTCCATCATGATTTTTAATGCTATGCATTGATTCTTGATTACCTTAATGGTTATGAAAAAAGTCACTTCTCCAGGCAGACAGTTCATGGCATCCAAGATATCTAGAATCTAGAAAATATAAATTCAAGCTACTGGAATCGGAAGCTACCGGAATTCAAGCTACAGTAACTTCATAATGTACTAAATTGGCATGATATACTTTCATTCTCGGTTGCGTTAGCGGCTAGCAGAAAAGTAATTTATCCATACTGATGGCTCCCATGATGTCTGAAATCGATCAATAATAGATTCCATCGACTGGAATTCTGTAGTTCTGTTATTGTTTTTATTTTTTGCTTTTTTGTGCATTGAATTGGCATGATATGCTTAACCTTAATGATTGTAAAATAAAAGATAACTTTTCCGGACGATGAATACTTCTCACCCATGATGTCTCGAACACATCAAACACAAATTCAAACTTTTCGAATTGTGCAATTCAGTTATTGATTGATTGTGCTCTGAACTGACATAATATGCTTTCCCTCTCAGTTGCTGTAAAGGTTAGTAAAAAGATTATTTCTCCAGACGATGACTTGATGGCTCCCATGATATCTAAAATCGATCAAACATAGATTTCCAATTACTGAATTCTGCAATTGCTTGATTGAAATTTTTGTGCAATGAATTTTCATGATATGTTTTGGTTTTTGATTACCTTAATGATTGTAAAAAATTAAGCCTCCAGGCGACGAGCTCATGAGCTTTATTTATCATGGCACACATGATAAATAAAATTCATTAAACATGAATCCAGATTACTGGAATTGTGTAATTCAGTAACTGATTTACTACGCGCCAAATCTCTTTGATATACTTCTGTTATATTGATGTTTATAAAAAAAATTCATAATAATGTGGTTCTTTCAAAACCATGACCCAACATTAGCTTTTAATTCATCTACTAATTATTGAAATCAATGAATGGTCGTGATAAATAAAATTTTAAATAGATGCATGTTTTTAGAAGAATACAATTAGTTTAAACAAATATCTCGATAAACAAAGGCAAGATTTTATAATTAGTATTTAATAATAAGAGTTAAATAAATAGTTAAATAAAATTAAATGAAATAAATGAAAAATTTAAGAATTTTATAATTATATAATAAAGTAACAGATATAATATTTTTTTACGAAAATAGACATAAATCATATTGGTAATATTAAATTTCTTTTTTTATAAAATAAACAGAATTTAATTTCTAATAAAATACATATTACTTCCACAGTCTAAAAAATAACCCAAGCCCTGAATATATTTTCGTCTCGTATCTCAACCAAACTCTTCTCGAAGATATATTAACATCAGTATAATTCATCTACTCATACTCCCCAACGAGCATCTAATTCATCATCATAATATTGAATATAGTTACTTTTTCTGTATGTTGTATGTAATCAAACTTTTTTTCTTAGTAAAAATTTCCACGTACATTCATTCAACAGACAGAGAATACTAGAGATTCCAAGTTCTGGGATATTTGGTGCCGAAAGAAAGTAAGAAAAAAGTTTTAAAAATAAATAATACATAAGATTGATTAAACAAACAAAATCTTACAGTAATTTTAAAAAATCTTGAAAACTAATAAGCTCAGCATTTAGAATTTCGCTAAAAATATTTAATAGCATTGCCTTTTTACATTTTCCACAATTTATTAATATTCCAAATATTTTTAAAATATAATTCATTTGAATAAATACACAGTAGGATTCAAAAGTGGCAGTGAAATCTTTAGCAGTGAATAGTTAAGGAAATAGATGAAGCAGATTCGCTATATCACACAAATGTAATGATACATGACACCACGATTTCACTATTAACTGCATTTCAACTAATCTGTAGAATAAAAAAATACAATTCCGTATTAACCCCTTAACAGTATTGCCTGTATGACCTTATATGCATCTATTTATTGAATTTTGATAGCTGTAAGCTAAAAATAAACCATTCATAATGATTATAATTCAATATGAAAATTTCTTCGAATACATAGATTATTCATGCATTCTATGGATTTCCGTTTGAATCAAAATAATAAAGTATCCCTAAATTAGAAGGTGTCAATTTATTAGTAAAGAAAATAAAACAGTTGAGTGGTTAAAAATAAGCCTTTAGAATATCTGAAACTAAGTTCGCAGTATTATCCATTCAATGCGTTATATGCTTTGCATATTTTCATTCAAGATACTTTGCTGCTGTATTCCATCAAACTATTTAAAATATTATTCTTTTAATGCTTAATTCATTGATAAAAAACAATAACAGCTATCACTATTTCTGTTAGTGATTTCATGCTGTTATAAAAATAACTCATTTCTTCCTTTATTTATTGTGTTCTTGGCTTACTCTTTAAATATCATTATTGCATTGGTCTATATAAACGGTCCACAACATGTATGTATAATTAATTGTCTTGGGAATTCTTCAAGAACAAGCTTAAAAATTCCTTTAAAAATTATTTATATATCCCTCTTATTTCTATACTATGAAAATAAAATGAATAAATTAATCTACAAAATATTAGGCCTGACTTGTTAATTCCGAAAATCTAGAAAGGTATGTGTATATCTTTAATTCCCTGAAATCATCTAAAATAAATACATTGGAAAAAAATTAAAATACTTTATTTGTATATTATGATTTTAAATTCTAAGTAACTTTCTTCCTCAACTAAACAAATATTTTCATGGGGTTTTTTGCATTAATAAATGTAAAAAGGATAATATTTACAGAATTAATACTCTTTGTTTTTTATATTTATATATTTCAAACATCTTGGAAAATAAACAAATTTCAATTCTCTGAAAGTACAGTAGGAATTAGATATGCATTATTATTCTGACTAGCTTATTAACAGCATAAATCTTTATTATTCTAGCTTCAAATCTAAGCAAAGAAAAATAATCGTTCATCTTCAATAAAAAGTGCTGTTTTTTATTGTACAGTTCGTCTTTGATATTGCTGTTATTCAAATTTCTCGAATCTATTTTTAATGCTCACAAAGAACAATATATTTCAGAAGTTTTGTTTTTATAAATATTTTGGGTTTTTAAAATTGCATTCCATTTCTAACTTTTTAAAATAATTTTCAATCTTTTTTTCCTAATTGCTTGATAAAATATTTATAAATTCCGAAAAAAAGATTAAACTCGCGCACTGTCACTTCAATTGAATTTATCATAATGTTTTAAGCCGGCTTTCTGGCATAGAGGTAGCACGTCTTCCTCTTGTTCTGGGAGTTTTGAGTTCGAGTATTGGTTCGGGCATGGTTGTTCTTCTGTGTTCTATCTGTGAGATGTGTGAATGTGTCACCCTCCTGTGAAAAGGGGTTGTGCAGGCAAATGTGATGCGTGAGTTGCCTAAGACGTACTCTTGGCCGTAGTTGGCGTTACTTCAAAAACAAGAGACGCTCCTTTCGGCTCAAATCTGCTGCTGTATCAGCGGGGGGGCTTGTCCATGGCAAGTGCTATTAGTAACAACAACAACAACAACATAGTATTTTAAGAGCATAGAAAGTCTCTACTGTCAATTTCAAACAAAAAAAAATATTTTTTAATTACGTCCTTGAAACTTAAACAATGCATTTGAAAAAAAAAAAGAAAAACCAGAGTTTAAAAACTGAAAGGAACTCTGAGTTTTTATTTGTTTTCACGTTCGAAATAACTCCCAAAGACCAAATGAAAAGATAAATATTGGATAAAGTGAAACGAAAGATAAATATCCCGTTTCTATGAAAAACCTAGTGACGTCGCATCCCTTGCAGATAACATGTACCGATTTCGGAAGTGATTAGGTAGAAAAAAAATTTTCGTCAGCTTCAGATATGCGCATAAAACCTTCTTGATAATATGTAATTATGACGAAAAATTTCGTATTTCCAGAATCACGCTAGAATTTCTGCTGCTTTTCTAGAAGAAATAAGGATATCAGTTCGCTTTCCATGACAAATGCGTACTACAGAGATAATATTTTTTCGAATTAATTTTTGACCTTATTAAAAATAAACAGCTCATGTTAATTTATTACACCTAAATCAATAAACTTTTTTCTGGTTTCTTCGTAATTTTTTAAATCTTTTCTTCTATTAAGGAATTTAATTCTCATTTTATAATTTTAAATGATATTTACTACTCAGGTAATTATATAATTCATTTGCTTGACATTTCATTTTTTGATCATGAAAGGTGTTGAGATTTTATGCTAATTAAAAGAAGCTTCTATATTTCCAAATATAGATTTTAAAGAAATCTAATAAATTATATCATTGATTTACAATGAAAAAATGCATATTTTAGTAAATCTTGAATCATTTACATTTTTGACATTTTTTTCAACGCCTTAAAACTCAGCATCTATGGAAATGTCAAACACCCCATTCAGTTGTACAGACTTTAACCAAATATCTAGTTTTAACTTCCAACGTCAATCATTTTTAATACAACAGTTTTCTCACTTAGCGATTTAGTGTGAGAAAATTCTCACTCTAATATCTTCTCTTTGACTGCATTCGGTTGGCTTTTTACACCATACTATTTTTTTATTGTGTTCTACTTGATTTTAAACATTTAACAATTTTTTTAATGAATTAGTTATAATTCAGAATTTTTCACTTCAATTTTACGTTAACATATGTTCATATATTCACCATAAATTTGGCGTAGCATGATTCAATTTGAGTCTTAAAAAATATAAATCCAACTCCAACTCGGTGTCTGTAGAAGGAATTCTAAATGAATTAAACATTTACGACAATCTAGCAAGTATATTTATTACATGAGGATAAAACGTTTTAATTTCCTTACTGGAAACAAGGTCTTATTCCATCTACAATGGTACTCATGCCGCACTTACACCCACCTTGCCTAAGTAACTGAAGTAATCTCTATCATCGCCACACCAAGTAAAGACCATCATCGCCACACCAAGAAAACAGAAACTAAGGTTGAGTCTTAATGGCCACCAACGTTTAGTTATCACACTTCATATATATCGTTTTTTTTTAAAATGGACAGTTTTTTTAAGAAAATTTTCATTTTTAAGAAATTGACAATTTTTTAATAGAAAATTGTCATTTTAATGAAATTGACAGCTTTTTAATAGAAAATTGACAGTTTTTGATAGAAAGTAGACAGTTTTTAATAGAAAAATGACATTTTTTTAAAAGTAAATTGACAGTTATTTTAAAGAAAATTAACAGTTTTTTAGAACAAAATTGACATTTTTTAAAGAAAATTGACAGTTTTTAAAAAGAAAATTGATAATTTTTTAAAGAAAATTAAGCTTTATACTTGAAGTCTCCGCTGAAACTTTTGCATTATTATTAAAACAGTATCAGAAATTAGCATATTTTGTATATACTGTTGATGTTTTATGGATGATTATTAATATTAATAATACTGGTGTTACAATCCCTATTTGCAAAATTAATTATTTTATAGCAATTAGTTATATAATAAAAATGTTTATTAATTATTTATTAAAAGAGGAAAGACTTGTTTCCAATCCTAAGAGAATAACTCTTTTCAGTTCCTTCTATCAAATGACTCTAAATGAAAAAGAGATTTTTAATTCATACATTCAGATTCTTCAGTCTCTCCAAAATTAATAAATTTTGTTATTTAAAGTTGTAATATAAAACCACAAATTGAAAAGTAGCATTGGGTATATTTCTTTAAATTGTTACCAAAGTATAATCAGCAATACGGAGAGATGCTATTTTTCTCCATGCATATAGAAAACATCATTCTATTATAGAAATAAAAAATATATGTATTTCAAGTTTTTTTTTTCTTTTGGCCTCCCAAGAACCAGTATATCCATGGAAACCACGGAGACTAAACGTGAAATTGAGTTTTTTTTTATTATCATTATTATTATTATTTCTAGCTTAGATAAAAAAAAGCAGTATTTATCTCTGTTTAAGGTCTTTCGTGCTAAAACAAAAAGAAGCAAAAGAAGTAATTAAGGTGGTTAATGTCACGAAATTTTCGGTTCACGAGAGCTAGTCGAAAAGAATACTAATAACCTTGAACTGATAAAAATATTCATTTCACATCATTGCATGAATAATAGGCATACCGAATTTTTAGTATGTAGTTAAAACCTATGAACAGATAAACCATATGAACAAAAAAAAGAAATTTTGAAAAAATTTAAATTATTTTAAATACTTTAGAACTTTTTTAATTATTTATATTGTTCTAGATTTTTCTCTCGCTGGGACGAATAAGAATTATAAGAGCTAGATAAAATGTATCTTGAGACAATTTTCGAAGCATATACAAGTAAAAGTATAATAATAACCTTGAACCGATAAAAATATTCATTTCACATTTTTGCATCAGTATTTGCATAGTATTCGAATGGACCAGCAGGTTCAAATGGAAGCAAAAATGATTTTGAAAACAATATGTTCTTAATGACTATCGGTTAGCGTAAACAGTGCAATAACTGTCTTTTTTTCTGATTATAATTTTTTAAAGTCATCTAGCACGAAAAGTTATTTAAGAACTTTAAACTGATGAAAATAGTAATTTCACATCACTTCACGTGTAATATGCTTATCAAAATTTCAGGATCCATTAAAAGCTTTGAACTGATGTACCTACCGTATAAACTGGACAAAAATAAATAAATAATTTCTGAAAGATATTTGAAACTATTTTATATATTTCGGAACTTTTTTTAAAGATTTATATTGATCTAGGGTCTTTAGATTCTAAGGGATGAATATAAATTATAAAAACTGTCAGAATTTTGGTAAATAAATGAAATTCCAATTAACAATCTGCATCTTTTCAGAATGTTCGACTTCTAAAAATAATTAACAACTTCACTTAGAAGCAAATATAAGTTTAGGAATCGTACTTTTATAACGAAATTCGATTGTTCTAAAGAATAATATCACTCTTGATCTTTTTCTTAATCTGATTTTATTTTTTTATTTTTATTTATTTTTTTTGCGCCATCTAGCATATTCGAAATATTTTCTCATGTTAAAGTAACGATCAATCAAGCTCTATCTAATATTGCTATTTTTCAGCAGTAAAATTTTTGAAAACTGTAATTACTTTTTGATTGTGCCATCCTGATGATTAATTTTACTCTGACGAATTATATCGGTCATTTTATTAATATGAGTTCCATTATGCTATCGCTGAATAAGCTATTAAGAGATAATTTGTAAAGTGAGCAAAAATGCTTCTGTTTCGATAAATTTCACTTTTTTTTGGTTATATGTCAGAGAGAAAAAGAAGAATATAAAACTTATGGTCTAACTTCATAGAATCCATGATACTTAACCTAAGTACAAATCAAAAGGAAACATCTATTTTCAGCTCAGACATGATTGATTCATCAATCATAAAACCGTAAATTGTTCTTGGCTGTATCAGTAATTCGAAGTATTAATTGAAACGAGTTAAAATGTTACAAAATGTTGAACAAGGGGTGTCCAAATGAAAAGGTATGAAACGACACTGGGGGTATAAATGAAGACTTTATTCAAAGTAAACACCATAGCCTTGAGCACAATCATCAATTGATTAATGAACCGAAGGATTCCTTGTTCCCAGAATTCCTGTGGCCGTGACAAGACTCAGCAATTCAGAGCGTCCTTGAGTTCTTATCCGAGTTGAAGCGCTTCCCTTTGAGACGTTTTTTCAGAATCATTGATTTTGATGTATACTGTGAGACACTCATAAGAATACGCATGTCCATCAAGAGCAAAAGACCCAAGCGACTCACGAAGGGTGTGGTTCTGCTCCATGATAAAGCTCGTCCACACATCTCCAGGATCACACACGTGAAACTTACCGAGTGAAAGTGAGAGAAGTTAAACCACACACCCTACAGTCCGGACATGTCACCCTGCGATTTTCCCTTTAAAATATCTGAAAGAGAAGCGTTTCAATTCGGACGGTGAATTCATGGACGCTGTGAAGAACTGGATCTCTTCACGGCTACAAATTCTGGGAACAAGGATTCTTCGGTTCGTTAATGAATGGAATCGTTGTGCTCAGGTCTACGGTGTGTACTTCGAACAAAGTTTTCATCTATACCTATAGTGTCGTTCCTTTTCATTTGAGTACCCTAAGTAGAAAAATCAAGAAAACTTAAAAATACTAGTGACAAAAAATAGACTCGAGTAATTAAAGATCGTTGAAGAAATATATTTTGAATAATTAAAATGTGAAAGCCCTTTTTATGCTTTAATATTTTAGTGAATTATGGTTGATATCTGGAAAATTTCACTCGGCAGTTTTTTGTAAAATCGTGGGGTGTTTTTTTTTTGGTTTAAATATTCAAATGCGAATTTCATAACGATTAAACTTGATCATTTTTTAATCTTACCTCATCTCGCATCCATCAGAGCTATCTCAAAAACTTTTGAGGTAACAGCTGTTTATTATCATATAGCAACAATGCAAGTACCACAAAAATTTACGAAATGGCTCTATATGACATTGCAAACATGACAGCAGATAGAAAAGGGCTCTAATAGTTAGTTTAAAAAAAATGCTTTTATGTAAAACCGCGTTTTTCAAGAAAGCGTTTTATATGTTCACATTTACATGTTTTAAGTTTAAATAGATAAACTTAAAATGGAAAATTTATCTAAATATGAAATTTGATCCATGTCGTGAGTACCGTTTTCTAGATACACGGTGTGTGTGTGTGTGTGTGTGTGTGATTTTTTTAAATCTGATTTAAATTTATTTCTGAATCCCACGCTCCGAATGAAGGGATAAAAAATTGCTGGCTTAAACATATTTCTCTGAAAGATCCATATGATTCCCTCGACTGGATGTACGTGTATAGAGAAATCCCTGTCAAAATCGCATTGTAATTAAGCACTGTGAAAAATATTCTCCCTTTCTTTCAAAGTTGAACGAACGCTGATTCGTCATCGTTTCCTATACATAAATTATGCCTCCCGGGATGAAATAAAGACGGAGTTAAAAGGGCCAAGTGTCTTATACCTACCTTTGGCCATGTCTCTGCTTAAAAGATTAAATGTTTATAAATGTATATAATATTTATATAAAGATGCAATTAATTTTATTTTATGAAAGATTTAAACATATATAATATTTATATAAAGATTTTAAAAGATAGACACACATTCAAAGATAGACAGGGACACATACACAGAGACAGAGGCAGACATGCAGTCAGGCATAGTGAGAGAGAGAGGGGGGATCCTCTGATTTATTGGTAGAAATTATAAAACAAACCAGTAAAATAGTAAAACTAATAATGTAACTAATAATTTTTTCTCATGAGAAAAGAAAATGAAGATTAAATAAAGAGATAGAAAATTAGATTCTAAATCTTGAAATATGTTTCAAGTAATGTAAACTGTTTTAAATTACCTTTTAAGGAAATATTAAAAACAAAGAAAAAATATTGAAAATATCTTATACTGAATTTATAAGCAGCTTTAATGCAAGCAAAATTTCACTTATGCAATAAAAACTGCTGCGAATTTTAAACCCAGAAATTTCTCATTGAAATATGATTTAGCCATAAACACTGATTTCAGGAAGTTTTACGCTCAAGCACTAAAGCAATTATTTTGTTCTCTTAAAGGTGTTATTATTTCTCCAAAATAATTTCAAAATTAAATTAATTTTCTACATAAAATTCTTTTAGTTTTTCTTTCTTTCCGTCTCTAAAATAGGTACAACAAAACAAAATATAACAACAAAATATTCATATTAGAAAATATTTCTTTTTCTGATTTGAATGAAAAGGTTACTGCCTTAAATATATCTAGAATATTTAATACTTTATTTATACTAAAATACTTTATTTAGTACGAATTTTTCAAGCACTGAAACTTAACGCTTTTTAATGCATCTGAATCATCTTTGTTTCATTAAATAAAACAAAACTTCAGTTGGTGAGATGTTTTTCTCTTAAGGATATCAAACATGGTACATAATATTATGAAACATAAAATGTCTAATTTCTAATGCATTGTATTATTTTTTAAACTCTCTTAATGTATCTCTTACTGCAGCTTATATTTAATTTATCTTATCTCAAGATTGATCCATCCAAATTTAATCCTAGTGACTAGATTAAATTTTGTTGCAACACGAAATAATCATGAAATAAAACCACAACAATTTTTCGAAGAAAACTATTATTGTTGCAAATAGTTTTAAGAAACCCTAGCAGTTTTATTTAAATGTATTTGAAATGAAAGAAACTTTTTTCTTTCCATTTTTCTTTTTTTCTTCTTTTTTCTCAATTGTCTACTCTTGTAAAGATTGAAGGCAGTTACGAAAACTAGTTTCTCGGACTGGAACAAACGCCATAGGAACTGGAATCTTTATTATAAAACGTGATCCCAGTCATAAATGGTGCAAATATTAAAAACAGATTGAGTCAGTGATAAAATTTTATTGTAGATATACTTTGAATGAAATAGAAAAAAAAACGCTTCTCTATGAATTAAAATTCATACAAATGACTTACGTTAACAATAAATTTTCGTTAAAATTTCAGAAGCTCTGGAATATTCGTGATTAAATTTTAAATTTTATACAAATTAATGCCTATCACGTTGTTTATAATGATTACTTTTAAATTCAGATAATTTCCAAAACTATCTTTGAGAAGAATTTTTCACGTAATTAATAATAATGTATAATAATTAGCATATTTAACAAAATGTTTAGTAATTCTCAAAGAAGTTGGAATCTTATTTCGTATAATTTTAATATGGAGTTCAGTTTTGTTGCAAATTTAGTTCTAAATTATAACTTTAAAATATACAAAAAAAATGTAACAAATTTAACTGCGCGTAAAAATGTAAAAAATTTGAAATATGAGTTTTAAATATAGTTTTGTGTAGTTTTTTTAATGATAAGAAGTGCTAGATTATCTATTTATTATCTGTTTCAATTTATTTCAAAGTCTCATCTTTGGTTCTTACACTTTTGAATGAAATAATAATTTGATTATTAAAATATACGAGTTTAAAGGGATTTTACAAAAGAATGCATTTGGATTTAAAAACTGGAGAATTTTTGATTTTGTGGAACTCTATTTTCAAAACATACTGTTACAAAAATTATTTCCAAGATTTCATATAGCAATTAAATAAAGAATAATTGTAAATTATTTTACCATATACATAATATAAAAAAGATTTCACTTTTAATATTCTGTTCATCTATGACATTAAAAATGTTTTATAATGATTTGTTAGAAGCATTCTCAGGATTCTTAAGCTTTTTCCTCTTTCAATTAACTAATATGGTAATGCTGCGGAACAAAATAATGTAACTTTTGAAAATTCATATGTTCAAATAATTCCCTTTGGTGATATTATAATTTCTTAAGTTTTCAAGAGTTTTCATTAAACATTGAAACTAAGTATCCATTTATAAATATGTCTTTCAGAAAAAATTGCACTTTCAAAACTATTTCATATTGTAATACATTTTTTTAATCATTTCAATTTTATTATATTTAGTTCGAATCATTGAAAAATATATATATAAAATATATATATTTAAATTTTCCAAAGAAATTTTTCAATTGTGTAATTTATTATACCATTTTAAGCCACCTTATATTTAGGTATTTAATCTTTCTAAACAAAATCGAATAGTTTATAATTACATACTTTTAAGGGAACTATAATTATTTTCATGGTAAATTGTTACATTTTTCTGAAGATAATTTTCTGTACATTCTGTAGTACTTTTCTGTAGATAACTGCTTGTTTCTGTAGGTAATGTAGGTAGTGTGTGTGTGTGGAGATTTCTTCCTGAAAAAAGATTGTTGTTTGAAAACTTGTTGATTGAGAGTGGAAAAAAGTATATGTCTAGTAATTTAATGTATACTTACATTTAAGAAATCATAGTATATCTCCTAAATACAATTATAAAGCGCAGAAAGTTTAAAAACATTTTCTTTTTTGATGAATATGAATGGAAAACCACAAAATTCCCCTGGAAACTACTCTTAGAGAAGGGAAAACACGCTAGATCCTAGGAAACATCCGATAATATTTTGATGTTGAAAAAACAACTTGTTAGTCGCCAAATTACGCGAGTAATTTCTTCCCCTGGCAACCCTGAAATCCTACCGTGAACAGGTAGTAATACTTGGCGAAGTTAGGACATCCCGCTTGAAATGAACAGAGTAAGTGGTGTATTCCCAATCTTACTACTCTACCGGTTTCAGCTGCAAAGCGTGCTTTACCTTTCATACCGAGTTATTCTAGAAACAAATAATAGAATAAAGAATCGTCTTGTCTGGAAAAACTAAACAATATTTCTCTTTATTGCGACCTATTACCAGTGAATAGAGTAAGGACAATAATAAAAGCACGCATTGAAATTTTGAAGGTCAATTTAAAAAGGTTTCTTTTTTTTCTTTCCTAATGGTTATTTCCATCTTAACTAAACAGAATACAGACTTTAAAAACAGGACACATTTATTATTAAACGTCAAACATACAAATTTACTACTTGATATGTTACATTCATTGTGTGCACATGCCGTATTAAATGGATTAGCATTTAAATGTGTATATTCTTTTCAACAAATTACTGTGTTTATCTAATTAAGGAAAACTATTTTTGGTTTCCCTCCTCAGTCATGAACTGTTATTCTTATGACCATGAAGTACCAGTTCGTTTTATCCATGAAGAAGATGAAGTATTTAGTTTTCCCTTTACGTATTACACGGTCTAATAACTTTTATAGAATTTTATTTTTCGTCTGTAATAATAATAATAAAGATACATGTGTGTGCGTGCGTGTAGGCTGGCGTTCTACAGGTCAAACCAGTTGACCTGCAGTTACCAAATTTGGCATATATGTACTTAGAAGGATGGAAATGTGTACCTCGGGACGATTTATTTTAAAATTTAATTAAATAAAAATTAAGCTGCGTCATTAAATTTTTTACTCATTATTTAAGAAAATATTTCATCAGAAAAATAAATTTCACATCGTTTCAAAATTATAAAATAGTTTTTTTTTATGATATCAATCTAAAAACCTGCAAAAATTTTCTAAATTTTGATAATTTT